>CAIGRM010169646.1:0-12466 GCA_903798335.1 Fraxinus albicans
ATCTATTACTTCAATTGTGCCATATTAAATCTCATTTGGTGGATGCAAAGCTTCCTTATTAGATCCTAACACGGTGTGTGTGTGTGTGTGTGTGTGTGTGTGTGTGTGTGAGGTCACATGCATATGATGGCTAAGATGTAGTGTTTTGGCACTGGAGTTGTGAGTCGTTGGAATGCAGCGACAAGTTAAGCATATGAAAGACTTTAGATTCATTACTTGATAATGGGAAAAGCTCGTTTACAATTTCACAGCATGCCACTATTAACCAAAGAAATATTAAAGCCAATGTAGCTGGTTTCCAATGTTTATCGTCGTCCACTACATACTTTGGCTACCTCTATATAAATCTCATACGATGGCTATCCATTATGAAGATCTCGTGCTGAGAATAAGGAATTGATTGATGGGATAGGAAAACAAATACATAATAGCAGGAAGAAGACTTACTTTAATCGAAATTGTCTTAGCCTCAATGCCTTTAAGGCTCCTGAAGACATCGTTTATAGAATTACCCGTGGGAGTGATTCTGAAAATTGTAAACATGTTCGTTACATTTCATGGGGTTGAGTATGTTATGCACTTAATGAAGGATGTTTGAGTTTTAGATCTTAACATTGTTTTTGCCTGGAATTAATGGTGGAAATTTGAAGTCCAAAACTCAATTTGAGCTTGGCCCCTCAAGTCCTCTTCTTCTTACTTTCTTAAGTCGTTTAATATCTGGCATGAAAGATTAGAACATGTGAACTTTAATACTTTGTGTAGATTAATCAAATCGAATTTATTATGAGAGTACAATTTAAGCAACAGTAAATTCACATCCCCGTGACACTAAAATTTTTTCTGTTATGTCAAGTGGCTCAATTTATCCCCTTGGAGGTTCAAAATCTAATATCATCATTGGTGGAGTACCCTTAGCTTGTATTCTATAAACATAGCACTTTCTCGAAGCTTGTTGATCGCCCCTTACACATCCAACCCTCAACTGATTGGGAATTTCATGATTTGGTGGTAGGTTAGAGGAACAACACTAGCAACGTTCAACAAAGGTCGACCATATATTACATTGTAAGTCGTGGGTGTTTTGACGACTAGAAAACTCGTTTGGATTACCACACTTACTAGGTAAGTACCCAGCATCATCGGAAGCTCTAGGTTACCTTAAAGTATCACAATCGTACCCCCAAATACTTGGAGAAAAGTGGTAAGAACTAAGAACATTTGCTGCACTACCACCATCGATTAACACCCTCTTGACGTCAAAATCTACTATCACGGACAAATCAAGTGATCATGGAGTTGAAGATACAGAAGCTCACGTTGTTGGAGGGTCTGATAAGATCGAAGAGGTAGGTACATTATATTTTCATATTTCTTTAACGATCATAGTTTCATTTGACATTTCAAATATTCTCCAACTTAATTTATAAGTGAAAAATGTGGAACCAAAGTCGACATGAGAGGGAAGGGTAAGATGGACCCAAGTGATGATCTTGGTTTCACATATAATCTCCAAACATTGTCATTTAATTTGGGGATTGGATCTACACAACATAATGTTTTAAATTTCGAAGAAATTCAGAAGCAGGTAGATTCCGTCGTATCTGATGTCTCGTGACGCAACAAAAAAAATATTAATATAGTGGTAATCACAAATCCAATATCGTTTACTTTGTTGGTCACAGATTACATATAGGTCACAAATATTCCCTGTTAATAGGTCACAAATCACACACATACTTACGAAACATGTTAGAGACAGTTCATATGCTGGATGTTCAACTTAATGACTGTATATAAACTAAGATGCGACCTGTTAGAACAACATATAGGGACCACCTATGGTTGAACTAACTTTTGAATTACCAGTTAAGCGGGTTTCAAGGCCTACGATGATATTGCAGTCTCCATTCGTTGTTGGAGAAGAGAAGTTGTTCAAGCATGGGGACATTGTCGTCGTTTTTGAAAATTATAAAACCATGTTGAAGATATTAACAGATCGACATTCCTGGGTTGGTTCCGAGAGGGTACAAATAAAAATATAGGTATGTATAAACTAACTGGATGTGGATTTTAATTCAAATTCTTATTTGATTTTAATAAAGACTCCTATTTGAATGTGGAATTTTATTGTATATGGATTGAAATTATTTTATCTCTATAAATTGAGATTAGATGGAATCTAGACATCCTACTGAACATAGCAAAATATAATAATTTCATAATGTTTAAATTTGGAAAAAGAAAAAGAGACAAAAATTATTATTTTTACTTTATTTAACTGTCCAATTCGAGAATTAATTTCTTGATTTAATTAAAGAAAATACTCATCCGGCGATGTAGTATTGACTTTAAAGAATACTATAGAAGACTTGAAAATTTGGAGCATTAAGTTCTTGGAATTAAAAAACTAGAAGTTCGCGATTCATGTCCAATTCATGAATTAATAATCAAATTTAGGTCAAAATTCGAATCATTTATTTTTTATATAACATAGACATGGATATCTAAATGATCTTGTTTCTTGAATTAAAGAATTTTTTTAAATTTTCGAGTAATTCTACTTCCATATCCCAACAATTTTACCCTTAATGTACATTAAAAGATTGTGGTTTGTTTTAGTAATTCAATTTTGAATTTCACATTCTCGTTTAAGTTATAGACATAACTTTTTTTTTTTTGTAGTCTAATGGACATGAATATCATATTAAAGTTTGGAGTTCAATTTTAAAGGTCGACATTATTAAAAGTAGTAATTCAAGTTCTGTATTTTGTCGAGCATCGTTAAAAAAAAACTTTATATAAACTTGATACATTATATTAAGAGTAATGCTATTTAGTATCTTTAGAGTTATAACGCCAATTTAAGTGATATTAAGTGTTACTAAATGATAGATAGAATTAATTGAGTCACTTAATTCTACAATTCATTGAGCCATCACATAGTGCTACCTAAGTTGGTGTCATAGCACCAATGGTACTACACATCATTTTCTTATATTAATCTGAAGTGAATACTGATTCATCATTAAAAATTTGGACTCATACTATATTATGATTAGTACCTAATAACTTTTCTAAATATATTGGGTTTGACTCAAATTTGTAAAATAAAATTCTATTTTGGAAAGGATAAAGAATTCTTGTTTGGTATGCTATTGAGTTATATATATTTTTTTCTGTATATAGTTACATAAATGGTACAGAGAGAGGTGCGCACAACTAAGATAATTGTGCTGCCAATGTGTGAGTTTAGAAAGAGAAAAAGACCGAGAAACAAAGTCGCATGCCTGCGAGCACATGCACAAGTGCATCGAATGCTCAGGCATTGCAAGGCGGACTGTACGTGGACAAGAAGAAAAAGAGTTATCGTGATGAGTTGGAAATGGATAGAGTAGAGAAGCTAGAAGAAGGAAACTGATGTGCTAGTTTTTGCAGCTGTTGAAAAATAAATAAAAATCCAGAAAATAAAAATTTTAACAACTAAATTAATCGCGTGAAAGGAATTCGAAATTATCCTTGAAAAATTCTGAACCTATCGTCGAAAACTCTAATCTCGTTTTTGAATCTTGATCTTCAACTTTCAAGCTTCCAATCCCCAGATCTTCTTTGGTATTATCCGAAAGTATGAATTGTATTTGATGAGAAGGTACCTCAAAATCAAATCAAGAATCACAAATTGTGAAATTTCACAAGATGAAAATCAATTCTCGCTCTCACAGTATGAAAGCGGCATGGCTAGGGCAACGACAATGCCCTGGTCGATTCCACGCAACTTCATATTTTATTTTAGTCGTTTTTGCACAACGACAATGCCCTGGTCGATTCCACGCAACTTCATATTTTATTTTAGTCGTTTTTGCACACGCAGATCCTGAACTTTTATTACTAATGTAATTAATTCAGAACGTTCATTCAATCGAACTTATATAACTTAAGCTATAATAATTATACTCAAACAATCCCATTTGAGACTTCCCATTAGAATTATTAGTTTCCGCTTATTTTGCTAAGACGAAAAACTAATCTCTTAAATTATATAAAAATAATGAACGAAATATAAATTAATTTCATGCAGTTTATATCTTGATGATTGTATAATTCCCATTGGACATTGAATAATTAGATCATGAGCGTTGTAGCTCGCATTTTCTTTTTAACAGTTTCTTTGTTATATGATCATAGAATTAATAATTTGAGTTTCCTAAAATACTGAGATTAAATTTATATTATTCTAGTGGACTCATTAACCTATAGAATAGTATGATGGATTTCGAACGCAAATACTTCTTCACTACTTCGTTTTCTATCAACTCCCAACATATCAAGATGCTAACCATAATAAACTTATGTCACCCATTGATATATAAAAAAAACTTCAGGGTCTTGACTAAAGCAACTACTACAGTAGTGGATTTAAGTAATGTATAAAACAAACGTGTAATTAACTTCTTAGCACAATCCTACCATAAATTAATCAACACTTTACCTGGTCAAATCCAATACACTTTCAGGCATACTAGTGTCTTCCTAAATGGAAATCGCCTAGGCAAGACAACCATGTACCTCAATTGGTAGAATAATTGAAGTTACAACCCAAATAGTGCCAATCTTCATTAATTGGTCTAGAACAAATAGTTATCGATGGAAACACGAGTTATATCTTCTGTACTTCTTTATGCAAGTACATAATTCATATTATAACAATGCGATCAATGATCCAATCACTTACTCAATTATGTAATGAGCAATTATATCGAAATAAATAAACAATATTTATTAATAGAGAAAATAGAATGTCATGAACTATAGTCATGTCCTAACACTATTGGCTTACTCAATTATGGAATAAACAATTACGCCGAAGCAAATAAACAATATTTATTAATGGACAAAAATAGAATGTCATAAATTATAGTCATGTCCTAACCCTAAAATGTGTGTGATATGTCTACATTCCCACACCTTCGTTATGAGCATCAAAACAAGCATCTTGTACTCTCTTACTAAATGAATCGGCAAGATTTTGTTTTAAAAAAATCTTGAATACCGTCACATCCCCACAATGGATTGTCACTCTCAGGAGATGATATCTCTGCCCCGTTGATGGTTTCTTAACTCTTTTGCATTTACCACTGTCCTAATATCATCACACTTTAACAACAGGAGTTGTGTCGATGCAGGTGCTACCTCCAAATCCTCAAGGGATTTTCTGAATAAGACGACCTCTTTGGTGGATTCAACAATGCTTTTTGTTACTCCTCCAAATCATAGTTTCTCCATCAAGTGTAAACACAGATCCTTATTTTAGAGTCATTGTCTGACTGAAAATCATAGTCAATGCATCCTATATGAACCAAATCTAGCACTCAGCACACAAGCATATGACCTTTATTTCTCCAAAGATACTTGAATATATGCTTTATTCACAACATTTTGGTCCTGGGCTAGATTGATACTGACTCACTACTCACATAGGCAATATCTAGTCTACTACATACATAGCATGGAATACACGAGACTACCTGTCGAATATGTGTAGGGTACTCACCTCATATGCTCTCCATCTTTAGGAGTTTTAGGTCACTGTTCCTTAAAGAGGTGGATTCCATGCCGATATGGTAAATAATTCTTATTAGAATCTTTTATGATAAACTTGACCAATATTTTGTCTATATATGAAGCTTGAGACAAAGCTAACTGCTTATTCTTTTGATTTCACAAGATCCAAATGTCCAATATAACTAGTATCATCCAAGTCCTTCATTTGACACCGTTAGATCAACCACGCTTTCAACGATGACAACTTTGCTACGTCATTTTATAAAGTACAAGGAAAATTGTTTCTATCCCAAGATCTAGATGCGTGCTTAAAACCAGAGTTCTTTGAAGTTTTAATTAAAATTGTATATTCTAATTACTTTGTCGAACATTTTATTCCAATGTCTAGATGCATACTTAAGTCAAGTCAATAGATGGATCTTTGTTGTTTGTAGACTTTACCTCCGTGGACACTTTCTATGAACCTATCCGGTTGCATCATGTAGATGCATTCCCCAAGATAGCCATTCAAAAATACTGTATTGACATCCAATTGTCAAATCTCATAATCCATATGTGTTGCAATGGATATGAGGATTCATATAGACTTACACATCGCAATAAGTGAAAGGCTCCTTGTAATTGCCTTTCCTTTGGGTATAATCCTTAGCTACTAGCCTTACTTTAAAAGTCTCAATCTTCTTGTTTATTCCCCTTTTTCTCTTGTAGACCCCCTTTAAGGCGTATCTATAAGTTCCCAAACTTGATTCAAATGCATTGAGCCAATTTTTTTTCATAGAGACTTACTACAATTCTACATCCACGTCCTTTTGTAAACAAAGTCGGATCATCCTCTTGCTCTAAGGAGATGGCCTGATAGGCTTCTCCCACTAACAAGTGCCTTACAGGTTTCCAAATTACAATCTGACTTCGTCTTCACGGTGAACATTCTTGGACCATGGTTTCGATCAGATTTGTAACCTCAGTGCTTTTATTTAATTCCGAGTCTACTTTTGGAGTAAATTGATGGTTTCAGCTTCGATAGGGGGCTCCACTCTATAGCATTAGTATTAACACTGTTTTCAATAAGGCTATCTATTTTCTCCCACCATGATGGAGTCTCATATCCCTTCCATATTCTAAGGTACATGTTCATTAAGTTCAGTTTCAAGTTCTGGAATAGATGGTCTAGGTTCTATTACCCTCGTCTCTTCCCATCCTACCTTACTTTTAGAACCACGTTGTTTTATATATTTTTTCTCGAATAAATCTACAAGTACAGGATAATTTCACAGGTTTTTGCACAGGAAGACTGTTGTCTTTATGTGGAAAAACCCGTGAAATTTCTTGTACTTATAGCCTTGTTCTTTTTCCTCTAAGAATATTACATTCGTACTAACAAATAGCTTCTTGTCCCAAGGCCTATTGAAATAATTTCCTCTAGTGTCTCTGGGTTAGCCTACAAATAGACATACTTCTGATCTTGTCTCCAAATTTTCAGCCTTTCCTTCCAGCACGTGTCACTAACGTTGCTTCTGCATCTATTCAACATTTCTAGAGGAGTTTTCACTTTTCAGAATCAACTTCGACGGAACTAAGTTGGGGATATATAAAGCAGTCTAAATAGGATATCCCTAGTGACCACCTTTCGAAAGTACACAGGACTGCACACATGAGAATGAATTAACTCCAAAACAGCATTGATTTTATCTTTAGCTGAAAATGGTCTCTTGGACATTTTGCCTTCAAGAAAGGATACACAGGTTGTAAAAGGTTCCATCTCTAATTCAGAGGCCCATCTTTTGTCAATCTTCTGATACTATCTAAACTCATATTCCAAGCCTTAAGTGCCCACCAATGTTTTGTTAGTTGGAGATAACATTTGTTGTTTTGCAGTTGTATTGTAAATTGCATTAGGAGTTAAGTTTAATACAAAGAGACCATTAGACATATCTGGTGCAAATAGGCATTTTATTCCAACCAATGTAAAGCAAAAAACGTGTAAAATTCACAGCATGAAAATACACATTTCCTATTGTTAAATCTAAAACTATTGCTCATGTACCAAAGATAATAGGAAATGCCCCTTTATGGAGCTTTCCAGTTTCCAATAGAACCTGCATAAAAATACATAAATGAATAGTGGCTCCAGAATCCATAATTCAGGAATTAGTAAAATCGACCACTAAATGAGATATAGTAACATGTAACTCACCAGCATGACTCTTCTTTAGATGGGACTGTGTGAAGTCCCTCGCTAGATGTCCCTTTCGATGGTAGTTAAAGCATTCTTTCTTCGACTTCTTATCGGAGCCTACTTCCTAAATCCGTACTTTTATCCGTTCTTTTCCTCTTGCTGCTCTCCTTCCCAGTGGGTATTGGTTGCAAGGTATATTAGAACTGAAAGACTTTTTGGTGACTTTTTTACAGATGCTCGTCCATGATTTAGAGATCTATCTTTAACTCTATCGAACTCATAGTATGGTTGCTAACATAATAATCTACCAAAAATGGAATACACTTATCAGATAAAGAGTCAAAACATTTCGCAAATCTGAATCTCAGAGCCAATCCTAGATCTGAGTGCTTGGCAATGTTCAAGTTATCTATCATGCCCAGTATAGCGTGCTGTCGTAATACGAGAGGTCTGTAGAGCTCGAATGGCTTCACTCCTTGCTATCCTATTGAAGTGCTGAAAATTCACATCTCTGTACTTTTTCTGAAGCTCTATTATCATTGAAAAAAACATTCCACTACTAATTACTGAATCATCTACTTGCCACTCCTTATATACCGCTATCTCAGATCGATCGAAGCCCTTGTTAGGAATGGAAGGGGTTAGGCGATCATTCAATCAAATTTTTTCAACTTTTACGACGTTAGTGAAGTTTTGTTTCGAATCCGCATAATTTTCCATCCAAGTGGTATAACATTCAGTAATTTCATAATGGATTTGGTAAACCATCGGACATCTCTTCAGGAAAAATCACTGTGCATGCTGGAAAAGCTAGGATTCTCCCACTAATTTCAGTTAGATAACACAACTTCAACGGATCAGTATCGCATCTTTGGTCATTGACGTAAAAAAATGAGAGACTCTTTAGGAGTTTCATTAAAATATCAATTTGAGTGTATAATCTTTGAACTAAAACCCAAATACTGTCATCTTCGTGATAATCAAGAATTCGAATCTCTAATTTGGACAACCCTTCAATTTGGATCCAATTTCAGTAATGGACATATGGCACCTTCCTTTTGGGTGTCCATTGCAAAGGAGATCGTACGCCTTAGGGTGAAAATTGCTCGCTCCCACTCAATATTGTGGTGTGTGGAATTAATTTTAATAATTATTAACTGTACACATTAATTAATATTAATTTAAACCGTGCAAAGTGTTTAGGATAATATTCCATAAAAAATTCAATTCGAACTTCAATTTAATTTGCGAACACTTAATCAACATGAATTATTCATGGCATTTGCAGTTGCACGGAGGATGCCAACTTACCATCTATAAAAAATTGAAATAAAAATCAACCATTCATGACAAATAGATATTAAATGATAAAATTACCCTACAAGAAACTATGTGTTTCGCGCGGGTTGTCCCTAACAATTAAAAAAGGTTCAGACGATATTAAATGATAAAATTACCATACAAGAAAATATGTGTTTCGCGCGGGCTGTCGCTAACAATTAAAAAAGGTTCAGACGATTATGTAAGGAACAAACATCTTGAGTTAAAGTTCCAAAAAGGGTATTTTATTGATGAATATTTACAATCGAAAATAAACATAATGCCTCAAAATGGCGCAAGCACACGAGTACTAAAAGAAGTATTTTAAAGTTAAATTAAGAAATTGAAATTATATATTCTCCATTGAGAGTGTTTGATTCGGGATCCTTCCTTCTATGTCTTCTTTTCCTTTTTATACTCCTTTGATAGTTCATGAAGATTACAATTGGAAATAAATAGAATGTCTCCAAGGGGCGCAAGCACACGAGTACTAAAAAGAGATATTTTACAATTAAATTAAGAAATTGAAATTACATATTTTATGTTGAGAGTGTTTCATTCGGGGTCCTTGTTCTCTATATCTTCGTTTCCTTTTATATTCCCTTGATGATTTCTTAGTGAAGAAACTGCTTGATACTCTATAACTACCCATTTTCTTCATGATGGTCGATTTATCATGGAACTACCGTTTCTAACTTTTGCAATTTCTCTTGTCGTTTAACTGCCTACAATCGTGATTCTTGGATCGTGAGGTGTGATAAGGTTGCTCAATAACCGCTTCAACAACTGCTGTTCTGGATAACCATAATACTTCGTGTTTGCTAAGATCCTAGACGATTTGAAGGTTTGGGCGAGAACGAGTTCATTCACTATGGGCGATCTTAAGGCACTCCATTCGCTCAGATCCTGGGCGTCTTGAAAGCTTGGGCGATAATGGTGCCTTGTTCGTGGGCCTCTACTGCATTCATTAATGATCTTATTTGGGCTTTCATCTTGGATTTCCTAATTGGGTTTCATCCCTTTGACCATTCAATTTAGACTACACTTTTTGTATGTCAACAATTACCCCCCAATATGGCAGAATTAATACCAATTATTAATCTTTGTCATATTCTTTCTATTTGTATGTCAACAATTACCTCTCAATATGGCAGAATTAATATTAATTATTAATCTTTGCCATATTCTTCTTTTGTGTTTTTCGGCAATATTTGAAATTCCCAAGAATTTCAATCATTATTTCTGTTTGGCTGTAACCCTTCTATAATCTAAAAAGGTGCAACGTTTCAAACCCCCATAAACCCAAAAGACACGCCACTTCCTCACGCCATTACCTTTACGTCTTTACATTGTGCATTCTATAAAGGCCACTGTTCATCGTCTTGCTTCCTCACTACGCTTCTCAAAGACCCTTCACAACGTCTGTTTTTCCATCCAATGGCGACTTCACAAACTCATTCTGATGATTCTTTTAGTTTTGAGGATTTCCAAAACCTCCTTACTAGACCGTATATAAATTCAAATTTCCTTGCACAAGCCAATGCTGACCTCAATGAATTCTATCTCTGCCCATCATTCAATGATTGTCGAACGAGCGGCGGTGGGTCAACTATTCCCTTGCACTGAAGACCCTAATTTTCTGAACTCCTTACCATTGAAGCCAATCCGCGATAAAGTATTCGTACTTGGCCAAAAACTGATCCTAGTATTCGTAGATGGCATGCACGCATGGTAGATCATGGTCCCACAGCCAAAGCAATTTTTGATCATGCTAAAATTTTGGACCTGTTAGAAATTACCCTTTTCCCTCCAATTTATGATCCAATACTTTTTCCAATCACCCTAAGTTTTTGGTCTTCTGAGTACAACACTTTTGTTTTCCCTCTTGGCCCAATGTCCATTACTCTAAGGGATGTTAGAGCCCTAGTAAATCTTCCGCCTTTGGGTGATATTAACTTTCCTGATATTTTGATTTCCAGTGCTGCCCCAAAATTTGAAAAGAAAATTACTGAATCTTACTCAGGCATGTAAGGCCTTTATACTGCTTCCAATTCTGAGCCTTCTCATGCTGAGCGAGTGGCTTTTCTTCAAGTCTGGCTTTGTAAATATGTTCTTTGTGTCCCTAGCCTGAAACCTTTTATGAGTTATCTGCCTTTATAGCATGAGTTAGCGCGTGGCAGATCTTTGAATCTATGTTCATTCTTTTTGGCCGCCTTTTATAGAGACATGGTGTCTCTCCAATTCCAATTAAGGAATGGTGCATCTCCCACTGGGCTTACTCAATTGTGGTTGAGAGCCTATTTTCCACAACTTGGTGCTCCANCGGGTTATTCGTTCATCAATTGACCTATGTAAATATTCCAGTAGAGACGTTTTTACATTCTTTTATACTTTGAACTCAATACCTTCCTTTTTCCTTTTTTCTCCTCACCTGCTCGCGCTAAACGTCCTATTCTCCCACCTGCTTCTCCATCTACCAATGCTACTACAACCAAAGGTATCTCCAGCTGCAAACAGCCAGCTTCAGCATCTCCAATTTTGCAGGATGACGACGACGATGATGATGATGATGATGCTCCTCTTATCCTTAGGAGAAAGGTAATTGAGTTTGTTTATTCACAAAACATCATTCTCCATGTACTAATGGTTTACCTGAATTTTCCAGAAGAGTTCAGTCTTCCCTTCAAAGACTCTGATCTTAGGAGCTCCTGCTTTGTCGCCTCCTACTGAAGCTGGTTCGTCCAAATCAGCTAATGAAGGGACTATGTTTAAATCCTTAGTCCCGGAGTCTTCGTCAAAGCCAGTTGAAGAGCTACTATCTTCCCAGGGTGTTGACCCCCCAAGTGCCGAACTAGAAGGTAATACATATTTTGGCATTTTTACCCTTTCTTGTGCTACTGGTTTTCGATTCATTATTTCTTGAATTCTGCAGGGGTTCCCATGGACCTGCCAGTCATGGCCGAGTCTACTCGCCCAAATAAGGGAAAGTCTCTACAGGTGGTGGAGCCAACTAGTGATGTGCCTGAACTTGCTAAGGTTGCTGATGAGGTAACTTTTTGCTTCACTTTTATTTTCACTTCGTTCATTACAGTGAAAATACTAAATGTTGACATTGTTCCTTGCAGGGTGCCGATGCCATTGTGTGTTTCATCTGGGACTTGTTTACTTCTTGGGAACAAGTAAAGACATCTTGCCCTTCTTCCACCAGTTATACTACTGCTACATCTTCTGCTTTTTTGGAAGAAAATATGAGAACTCTCAAGCAATCAGTGCTTGAGTATGTTTCTTTCATGGACATGGATATCGGTAAGGCTAGTGCACCAGACAAAAAGAGAAATTTGAGCTTTTAAGTACGAAATTGGCGCAAGCACTTACACTTCTATCGCTTAATGTTTCCTCTGACTTTAAGGC
>CAIGRM010169689.1:0-12149 GCA_903798335.1 Fraxinus albicans
AACTTCAAAATGCTTCACAATGGTCACTTATTTTTGAGACGTTGCACTCTATTCATCATCCGTCATATTTGTTCACTTCATTGCTATTTTATTATACGAAAATTCCATGAGTAAGTTACCATCATCAAAATAATTAAAATTTAGCCAAACCATCAACTTAGAAAAATTATCATACGTGAAACGCGACTTCTACACCCCCATAAACTTCTTTAAAATCTAATAAACGTCCCCAATTTCAACCCTAAAAAACTCTAGTGATAAGTGCATTTTTACACTTATTTAAGCCTTTAAATTAGAGTATTTGTTGGATATTTTAATGAATTATGGCTTAATTTTATGTATATCGTATTTGTTAGGTAAAGTTTGATGAAATTGACGAAATTGGAGGCAATGAACGAGCAAATGGTGAAATTGCAAGAAATCTAAAGTTCGGAAATCAAAGTTCAAATATTCAATAGTTGATTCGAAATATAAAACGATGATTGAAGATCACAGATGATCAATTGGATGCAATTAGAAGTCAAATGGTTGAAACATAAACAAAGTATTTTCAAAAATCAATTTCCAACAGAGCAAGTTATGCTTCAAAATTTCAACCTCAAATTAAAACCTATTTTTTGCACAGTGGACGTTTGAATTAGAAAATTGATATTTCTAAAACAATCATTAGGGATGCTTCATTGGGTTCTAAAGAAGTTTATGAGATCTTGAAAGTCACGTTTCACATATGATGATTTTGGTGAGTTGATAATTTTGTTGAATTCTAATTTTTTTAACATTTTTAACTTGCCACGTGGAATTTTTGTGCGAAGATTTGCAATGAAGGGAACGAACTATTACGGATAATGAATGAAGTGCAATATTTCAAAAGTGTCTGACCATTTGAAAGCATTTTGAAGTTCGATGAGTAATATGTGACCAAGTGTAAGTTGAATAAGTAATGAAATAATGGTTTTGTTGAGTTGTAATTTTTTAAACTATCGTAACTTGCCACGTTAGATTTTCGTTAGTCACATCAGCAAATAAGGTAACAAATTTTTTAGGGTGATGGATGGAGTGCAAACGGACAAAGTTTGGTGAGTACTGTGAAGCACTTTGAAATTTAGTGAGTAAATCGTGACCATGATATAAATTGAGAGATTATTGAAACAATTAACTCAATTAACTAGATGCATACGTCTGTATTTTTGAAAATTTAAATATACGAATTCAAACATTGTTTTAATCTTGAATTCATATTTATTTGAATAAATTCAATTGATGCATACATGGTGTTTACAAAAATGAAAATGTGAAAAAGTGGCATTATATCGCTTTTCTTTGAAAAAGTGAGAGTATTTTATTGGAGCAATTAACTAGATGCATGTGTGTGTTTTTGAAAATTTAAATATACAAATTCAAACATTGTTTAATCTTGCTTTCAATTCATATTTTTTTTTGAATCAATTCAATTGTTACATTCATGGTGTTTGCGAAACTGAGAATATAAAAAAGTGATATTGTCACTTTTCAATGAAAAAGTTGCATTATGTCACTTTTTTTTTTTAAAAAAAAGTTGAAGTATCTCATTGGAACAATTAACTAGATACATACATATGTATTTTTGAAAATTTAAATATACGAATTCAAATATTATTTTAATCTTGTATTCAATTTATATTTCTTTGAATCAATTCAATTGATATATCTAATGTGTTTGGGAAAATGAGAATGTGAAAAAGTGACAGAATTTCTATGACAAAAGTTGTAATATCTAATTGGAGCAATTAACTAGATGCATACACGTGTGTTTATTTAAACCTTCGCATACTAAATGGCTTCTCGTACAAATATTGGCACAACATATGTAATAAATCCCTTTTTTTTCTTCTCTTGCATGTACATATACATAGAAAACAACCAACTTCAGTGGATTATTAAGACCAGAGTATAACTAAGTACGACTATTCAATTAACTGGAGAGAAGAATATGTTAAAACCTTTGTGTGAGAACATGCGAAGACATCATAGACTTTAGTTGTAATAACTAACAAATGACTAGGTAATGCCTATCAAATTGAAGCAAATGATAATAACAGGTAACGGAAGGGAGGAGATTCAATTTTTGCTTAATGTTTTAACTAGAGTGTTAAAAATCAAAATTATGACATACAATTAACTACTATACTTGAAAGCAATCTTCCAGGAGGAAAACACAGAACGCTCCAAAATATGGGTAATTAATTTGCTTTCTCAAATACAAGGTGGGAAGTAATTGTGTAATTACACCATTCTGCAAACTGAAGGAAGCACTTTTTCTCCGACCAGCACATGAAAGAGTAATCTAACAAGGCATTTGATTGGAAGCAATATTAAACCCAATCCTTGAAACCATACTATTCTCTTGAAACTTTAGAGATTGTTGACACCGACCTCCGAGGTCATTAAGGTCGGATTAATCACCGTCATTAGAGTAGCATATGTTGAGTTCGGTGATGCAAGGTCGGCTCGGATGTAGGTACCTTCTGGGAGAAGCTTGTGTAGTCTTTCAAGGCAAGGAATAATATAATGATTGAAAATATCTGACAAGATATATGGGTTACCAATCACAAGGACACACTTGGAAATGACTGACATCGGCGTCCACATGATCCTCCAATCATAAATGTTAACACCCTCCATTAAGTAATGCATTAATTGCTGGGGGGGCCACTTTCAATTAATGTTTTGAAGAAGTCTGACAAGATTCAGCTCGGCAACCAATCTAGTCGCACCAACCACTATATTTCCTCAGCTCGAAATTCCAGTGACAAGATAGGAGGTACAACATGCATGCACGTTTTCTCTATAAATAGGGATGGAGAAAACATGAATACAAGCATACACAAACTCTTAGCACATTTGGATACTTCAAAATTCAAATATCTCCTACTATTACTGGAAAATGAAAGTGATTGAATCATATTCTTGTATTCTTGTAAACTCTTGATCATTTCAATAAGAAATACACGTTTCTTTCATTAGGTTGACTTGAATATTGTTCATCCAAATTTCAACGTCAACAGAGATAATATTTTTGCTATCAGAGTTATAAAATTACCCATCATCAACTTCCATCCCTTGGGACAAAATCACACATTTTCTCAAACATAAAGCACATCAAGGTAGAAGATTTTGAACATTCACTGCACCATCAAGGCAAAAACCAAAAACCTTACAATCTAGAGAAGCCATCTTCCTTCACCCTTTGAAATTTTATACGTCATCTTTCATCCTTCACCCTAATTTTTTAGAGTAAAATCTCGAGCACCGTGCTTGCATCTTTGAAAAGTACGCTTGTATTGCAATGACATCTCCTTCTCCAATGCGTAATCTCACCTGTTCAATATAGCTCCGACAATCATTCTCCACAAAAGTTGTATTCTTATATCTACATGCTTCCACAACTACGGACTTGTAACTCTTGTGCAAGGAAATTCCTGCCAAATCATTGACTTCAAGCTTTCGTTTCACACTCGTACTTAATTTTCGATTGCAACGATACAACATCGAATTTTAAGGACTTGTTTTATGATTGTGGTCAAATTACACTTTGTTAATTCTCCATATTACAAGACTATTTAGAGATGTCGTTATTCTTGCTTTACATTCTGTTTGATTTGTTGGTTAGGCTTCAAGGAACCGCCATTAGCATAATTTCTTCGACCTTCACGACTACATGTGAATGTCACATATCTCATAATTCCATCGTTGCCCTTTTTCAAATTCCATTTTTCGGACTGGAAAGCCTACCGCATAAGCATATCTTTTATAGAAGTCCAAATTTCTTTCTAATCATTTAACATTATTCCCACCTGAGGCACTGTCACAACATCTCCTCCTACATTTTCATTGTCCAATATGTTCACAACGTTCTCGATATCACAGTCCAATAATAAATTGTGATTCTCATCTTCTATAATTTCTTTTCTTGAATAGAATAAAAATGAGTGATGTATAAAGGATTAGTAGTCGCTAATCCCTCGAAATATATGAATAAAAAGTTATTTGACTATTTATAAACAATTTATAAACATGAGCCAAACAATGGCTAAAGTGATGAATGAAATACTTATCTGAAATTTGTCCTCAATACTTTCTCTAATGTGCAAGTGAAATAAAACAAAAATTAACCAAAGGAAATGAATTACGCTATGTTAAAGCTTTGATATACCATATCAAACTAATCTTTCCAAAAATTACAACTCTTGAAAGACAAAAAACTAAGACTAGTTATCCGTCGTATTTTTGGTTTCAACTGATTCTTCAAACATATAGATTTATGCGCCAATTAAGTTGTCAAAAATGAGCTACCACACCACCAATTGCTATACCTTACAATTCTGCTATGGGTAACAAGCAAAGGATGAGAAAATATTGAATCAAGTAACCACTTATGAATAAATTTCAAGCGGAACCAATGTATTAGCTAACCAATTTAGAATCCAAGAAGGAAAATACATTTGTCTGCCATTTAGGGTTAGTACAGCTTTCGGAATTGTTGATGAAAATGGTTTAGATGTCGGGAACAATTCGATTGGATTTCCTGTTAACAAACTGGCTGGAGTTGCGTGTCGATCGGTTAACTGGATTTTGGCCGGAGATTGATGGGTTTCGAGTGATGGGACTCGAGGGAAAATTTGGGGGAAATTGTGTAAAAGGCTTTCCCTTCCCGGTTTTTGTTTTAACTTCTTTTTCATTTTTTTTTTAAAACTCTGCCACGTCATTTAATTTTGAAACCTTGTAACATTTCTGTCCATTCTTCATTATCTTTAGTCTCGACCACGATGGAGCTATGCCTCGATATAATAGAGGGACTAAAGTACAAATTTAACTATTGTTTTAGTCTCATATTTTCCATCGAAGTGTATTCTTGAACAGTGATTTGAACTCATTTCAACCACATATTTATCAATGAAATAATATTACACGTAAATCACAAACATTTCTTTATTTTTTAACCACACATTTTTCATCATAACACTATTACAAAATGCATTTTTGACAAAAAAAAAAATAGAATTCAAAGAAGCCTTAATAATTATAATTATGACATTACAAGATATAAGTGCGATTCAAGACAAACATTAGTTGGGATGCACAATTCAAACCTAGTTGTGATATTGGGCCCTATGGGCCCATCAATTTTATACATCAAACTTGAAAAAAGTGATTAATTGTTGAAGATTGGGTCGTCCTTTGGACGCTCCATGGTGGCTGCTTAATCAAGACTTTGGGTTCATGAGTCCCCAAATAGATTTAGCCCCCATTTGGTGCACATTTTGAAGGTAAGAATGCATTTTACTGTTGATGTGATGGAGAATATATGGTTAAAAAGAAGGAAAAATTATTGATATGATGAAAAATATTATTTTATTGAAGAATGTGTGGTTAAAAATAAGTAAAAGAATGAAAATGAAAAAAATAATGTAGAGGGTCTTATTTACTGAGATTTTATGTATAATCAAGATTTATTTATTGAGACTTTGGGTTTCAGCTTTGTAGTGACATTGAAAATTAAATAAACAAGTGTCGAACACTTTCACAGCACATGTTTGCCTTCAGTTTATGATTCTTTTACAAGTTTTCAAATCGCTTTTTATTCATATATTTCTTGAGATTCAAGTAATAATCACTTATCTATATTTCTTTATAATTTAAATCGTTTATAAATAAATCTTACATATGACTAAATCTAAATCACCATGTGAAAGTCATGTAAGTTGTTCAGTGCACTTAGAAAAATTATTGTTGTCTAACACAAAATTTTCATCAAAGTTCTTGACTAGCATTTTTTAATGTGGAAATTACCTCGACACATGGATTTAACTTTCAAATTCTAAACTTATTTATTCAAAATTAGGTCATAATTCAGCTTTTAATTTTAATAATTAGTCGGATCGGGCCGGCTCGTGACTCGGTGGGACTGATCCGAGGTTTGGGACAAGCCCCATTTTGGGGTGTCGGCCCGTGTGACTCCTCAAGCCAGCCCATGTGACTTGTCAAGCCTCACGGGTCATTTTCAGCCCGTGATGAGCTGAGCTTAAAAAAAAAAAGTAATTTACACAACTTAAAAAAGCATTTTAAAAAATATGAAAACAAAGCTGCCTGCGCAGGCAGCTAAAATTACAGACTGTTGCCTCCAACTTTTTTTTTAGCTGTAATTTTTTTATATGTTGATATTTAGTTATTATTTATAATACGTATAAATTGTACAAATTCTAAATTATTGAAAAAAATTTAGAATTTTTACGAATTTAGAAAAAATTGAGCTGGCTCGACTCATTAAGGCCTGAGCCGAAAGCTCGGGTTGAGCCTAAATTTTTTGACCGAGCTTTTACTCGGCACGCGCAAAAAAAGATAGAATCATTTTTACTCGAATCAAACCCAAGTTTCGGCTTGCGGCTAGATTCGTTGACACCCCTACAACCCACTCAGCCTAACCCTATTTAACTTTCTACAAGTCACAAAAAAGCCATAAAACAACAATTTTCTTCGGCAGCGGCTCCGACAACATTCAGTAGAAGAAAAAGCTCTCGTGGCTGCCTTTATTTATGGCTTCGCTCACCCTTACACGTGATCTACATTAGGGTGATGATTCGGCAGTTCACGACAATACCATTCCCATTTTACGGAATCCAATCCTGAGAGAGAGAAAGAGAGAGAGAAGATGTTGAAATCAACGAAAATGAGTCCATGGCGGTTGAATTGGAAGGAGGCGAAAATACGAGGCCTGAGGAGATCGCGATCGAGATTCTTGTTGTAGTCAAAACTTGGGCAAGCTTTCTTATTTCTTGTGAAGAATTTGAATCAGAGTAGAAGAAAAAGGTTTTGAGCCGATGATAGAAAGCAGTTAATATAGGCTTTGGTGGCGATGGCGATTATGAGGTGTCGTTAAGAAAGAAGCTTCATCTTTAATTCCTGTTGTCGCTTACCGAAGTAGTGCCTCGTTCATTAGTGTTGTATAGTGCGATGGTGGTGTAGGTGTTGCCAGTAGTGGTGAGGTCATGGCGATGGTGTTGCAGTAGTGGTAGTACCTGTGACCTTTGCACATTGACCTACGGTATAGAACTGGTGGTGGTCATAGGTCATAAGTCACAAGTAGCGGTTCATAGGTTACATATCAGATCATTGTACATAGGTTACAGATGAATATCCACATCAAATAGAACCAATCACATATCACTAATATATGTTCACAAGTCAAACCTCAGAGGTCACAAGTCACGGGTCATATTGTATAGGTGACAGATCATATGTCACATGTTTTTGTGCACTCATAACAAATCACAGTTCATATGCCACAGGTCATAGGTTATTCGCTGATCAAATGTTATATTGAATAGTTAACAAATCAATGTTCACATATCACATGTTCATGAAGAGTGGTCACAACTCATTAGATCAAATATCATAGATAATAGTCTACAGCTCACATGTTATAGTACATATAACACAAATGTCACATGTTATAGTACATATAACACAAATGTAATAGAACTTGTCGCATGTCATTGGATAAATATCATAGGTAATAGTTTCACAAGTCATGTATAACCGTTCACATATCACGTGTCATAGTGCATAGATCATAGATCCATCAGATGTAATTGCACGGTGCAGATTACATCTTAATATAAACATGCCCGACTTTTAACACTCATTTCGTCCATAAATATCTCTGCTCATTGCTAGCTCTTGAGGAAGGCAGGCAGTGTCAATTAAGCTCTACGTGAGCCGTGCTTGCTAAACTGAGTCCATGGGGTTACTTGACCAGCTCTGGGACGACACAGTTGCTGGCCCCCGGCCGGACAGTGGCCTAGGGAAACTCAGAAAGCATGCCACCTTTAGCTTCCGGCCAAACTCCGGCAAAGGTGAGCCTTTGTTGCTATCTTACGCCGGTGATACATCCTCGATCGTAACATGATACCACTATTGAACACGTTAAATCCTTCTGTACATAATATTGTGCAGTAATCATACGTAATTAAGATGAATTTGGATATTGTTTAGTCAATGATTGCATAGGCTTTTAATTTAGGTGGTTGTGTTTTAGATTTTCCCCGAATATTAACGTTTTCCAATCATTAACTGGTAAAAAGTTCGGATCGACTAGATTAATATACTTTTGTTATTATTTATCAATCTGAGAAATGGAAATAAGAACGTATAAATTGACGAGATAGTTGTAATGGAAATTTGTGTATTCATAAAGGATTGATTGCAATTTCAATTTCGTTTTGCTCACGAAAATTTTAATTGAAATTTGCGTTTACTGGAGCAGATTCAGAAGCTACGAATCCAAGATCTTATGTAGAAGAAGCGGGTGAGGATGCAGTGAAGATTACCAGAAGCATTATGATAGTAAAGCCTCAAGGTGTTCAGAAAGACTCGCCGCCGGTTTCTCCTGCCGGCACCACACCTCCGGTATCTCCTTTCGCCGGTGAGCCTAGAGTTAGCTGCATCAATTATTTCTCGAATTATTTTTGCATATTTTATTCTAATTATGATGTCAGACATTACACTGTACCTTTTAGCCAAATGGCTTAAACTGCCCTCCGAAAATTTGGGGGAATGGGGTCTAGAAGAATCTGAGAAAGTCTGAAGAGGGTAATTTGGACATTCTATTTTTTCGAGGAATAAATAATGATAGGGGTATTTTAGTCCTTTTAGAAAGCTTTTCAATTTTTCGACAGTAATAATCGGCAATAATAGAGAGAGGTTAGGTATGATGGGCCAATTATTTTATTTTTTTAATTTTGTACATTTGTGGAATCCACTAGGTTACAATTCATTGTTAAAATAGAATTATGTCTTTGTCTGCTTAGTGTATTCGTGCGTGGCATTGCTTAAAGAACACGTAGTTGACCCGGGAATTTGCCAAGACTTATGTGGGTTTTTCTAAACGGACCCGCCCAGGCCCCACTGTTGTCACGGTCTACGTGGCCCTGTCCATGTAGCAGAGCTTGACTTTTATTGGCAATAGTTATTGCAAATTTGATCTCTATGTTGCCCACCTGCCAACGCGACATAGACAAGTCAAGCAATTTTTATTTTTTTTGATTTGTCAAAAAAATAACGGTTTGACCCGTTGGTGGCAAAGTTTATCCTATCCAATTTTGTCACGAGATCATGTCTTGAGTTATTATATGGTTTATCTCATTGTATAAAACCCATATTTGGGCTCCATTTTTATAAAACTCATTTTTTTTAATATCCATTTTCAATTTCAAATTCTCCTATAAAATAATTTTAAACGTAAATTAATTTTTTTTTTTTTATTTTCAATCACACATTTTCAACTTTTTACTATTCAAAAATGGAGAGCCAAACAGGGGCTAAAATCTTCAATACACTAATGTAACGGTTTCGTACGTTGGGCTGGCGAGATTGGACAAACTACAAGAACTGAACTTACAAACACATGCCTTGTTGCATTCAACAAGGAATATTATGTTCTCTTTGTTTATGACACCAGCTTCTATTTGGTGTAGATTTTAAGCTGATGAAAATTTTAAGTCAAAGTTAACCATTAATTTTAATCACAAATTTTAGTGGATCAACATGTTTTCAATCACATATTTGATCAGCTTTTATGAAAATCTAATAAAAATCTGATTTAAATTACACCAAACAAGGGGTAAATTTTTGCTTATGAATGATGCCATAGGTGCAGGAGGAAGAGAGGCCTTTCGGTTTCGTAGGAGGTCTGCATCGTTTGCTGCTAGCGGAGTCGGACCCAGGAGCCCTCCTCCTCCTCACGACCTGTGATATATAACGATAAAGAGGCTATGACCCTTTTCTCCCTTGAGGCTGCTCCAAGTGTTGTTATATTGTTTCGATGTTCAAGGAGATGTTGTGGAAAAGTGTTGGGGAGCAAGAGTATTGTTAGTGTAATTATATTTATATACGCGTTATCCATCCATCATAGTGTGTTATTTTGAGTGAGGCTGTTGAAGTTCCAAGATTCGAGAGTTGTAAGGAGTTCACTTCTTGTAAAAGTTCTTTGGTGCTTTAGGAGTTCAGTTTCTGTTCTCTCTTTGTATTGTATCATGAATATGCTTTATCATACTATAAAAGTTCAATTTCACTTGGACCTATCGGGGTAATATTTCACTTTGAAACTCTACTGAACTAGGAAAACTATGCTAATATTGCTAAAATACATATATAATGGTTTCCCATCTTTTGGCTTGGACAGAACTACAGTGATGGTCAGGTACCCTAAAAAGTTTCCCAACTATGGTTTAAAGGAACATTTGTGGAGTAGAGCTACATAATGTACTTTTAAACACTCGGAAGGTTTGTTGGAGGTGGTCTCTGTCTTGGTCAGTGATCATTGAATTCACTAACATAGTTTATTTAAACTGATCCATTTGACCCCTTTCCACGTTGATTGGTGAACTTGTTCACCAACAGCTGCTATGTTTCTCGGACAATTCTTTAGTCCGATATAAAGTCCTTCATGAGGCAGTCTTTTCTTAGTTGTCATCGGAATCTGATTATGGCTCGATAAAGCATCATAAGGCTCCATAACTCATGTTCGACTGTTGTCCACCATCACGTCAAAGTGCAATAAAGGAAATTGAAATGCTCCAAATTACTCTGTCTCAAGTCACAATATTATTTTTTATAGTTGGCTTCTCTTCACAAGTTAGCTATAATATTACATGATACAAAAAATATGTAACCATGAATGAGGGTAATACTAACCTATTTAATTAAGGTATGTAATTTTATGAAAATATTAAATGAAGAGACCTATCAACAAATAAATTAAAGGGAAAATTAGCTCAAACCCTACTTATAAACTATACAATTCAAAATTCAGGTTTAAAAGTTTTTTAATACAAAAATTAGGTGATAATTTAATTTTTTTAATACTATAATATTAAAATCCTAATTTCATCACTTCCGTCTCTCTCTCTCACTCTCTCTCATCTTCACCTTCTCTCTCTCTCTCTCTCTCTCTCTCTCTCTTCCTCTCTGTCGCCTCCCTCCAAGACATCCATCACCGTCTCGCAAGGCTGCCTTCGTCATCGCCATCATTCGTCTTCTTCCCCTCCCTTTTCTCTGTCCTCTCTCTATGAATGGCGTGATCGGCAGCGTTACGATGCTCAACGCTGCAGCGACAGCATCGCGACGCTCGACAGTTGATGCAGGCGGAGGCTCACTGCGCAACGACAGTTCAACGCCACTGTAGTGGCGATCCTTTTGCTGCGCCGACGGTGTTTTTGTTGAGGTGGATATGTCGGTAGGATGGGGGTGGTGTGGTGTTTTGTGGTGGCGGCGGCTGTGGCTGTGGTTTTGTTCGTGACGGAGGCGGCGGCCGAAAGTTCTAGTGCTGGATCGGTGGTGCTCTTATCCTTGGAATTCTCTGTTGGAGGAGTTTATTTAATTTTTGAAATTAAACAAGCTCATTCACTTCCTGAAAATAGCATCAAGGTCGAGATGGTGATGGTTGTGGGTGTAAGGATGACTGGATTGATATGGTGGTGGTGGAGGCGTAGTCGACGCCGCTGCAGAGTAAGAAAGCTGCAACAGGAGTTGGTGGTGTCGGCGAACCTTTTCTGTTCTGTGACCAGATCACGATTTGACTATCGGGTAGTTTATTGTGACCGATTGTGACTGGTTAATTGTGACTCGTTGTGACCAATTANGGTGTCGGCGAACCTTTTCTGTTCTGTGACCAGATCACGATTTGACTATCGGGTAGTTTATTGTGACCGATTGTGACTGGTTAATTGTGACTCGTTGTGACCAATTATGACTTGAAATTCTGGAAATTTTTCGGAAGTTGGGAATGGGTGGATGGGGTGGGTAGGTTGATCGGAGCATGTGTTGGAGTTGTCATTTGAGCAGTTTGCCAAAGGGATCGTGAATAGCTGTCGGAGAGAGCGTCGGGGTGATCCTCAGAATAGTTACCGGAGCGGTCGCCGGAACTGTCGCCGGAGCGACTGTGGAAATAGATGGCTGCCTTCGATGGAGAGAAGGGGTAGGGAGAGGATAGAGAGTAGATAGAAAGAGAATAATTTGGATTTGAAATTTAATAAATTTGGGGTAATTCTATTATATTATAATTAAAAATATTTAATTAATTGATTTAACACTTGATTTTTGAAAAGATTTTT
>CAIGRM010169760.1:0-11842 GCA_903798335.1 Fraxinus albicans
CCAAAATTCTATTTTATTCGTTTTAGCCTCTTGTTCAATATTCATTTCCTTCTTTGTGAAAGATTGATTTTTTTATATTTAAAATGATATCTTGGGTTAATAAAAAAATTAAAATTTGAAAGACATATCTATGTACTCATATCCGAAATTTGGACTCTTTTTAGTCATGTCCCCATATCCTATATTTTAGAAAATAAAATATCCGACACTTAGATATATACACGTACCCGATATAGACACATACCCGAGTCCAAGCATCATGGATCATCAGCAATAATTTTGATACATCACTACGTGCATAAAAAGGTGAGTGTCATAAAAGGGGAGTGTCAAAATGAGATAATCCATTCTCCTGATTTCGGCCGTCCTTTCAATTTTGATATAGTTACCAAATTCTTATAGTGTATTCAACTCATTCTGTTGCACATTACCAACTGCCACCTCTACGTTCTTACCCATTGTAGACCATCACCAACAGGTAATCAACATGTCCACATTCTCCACACAATACATGAACTCGAGCCTTTTCTTATTAAGGTGGGAGAAATAAAATAAATAATGAAACTGAAGAAACAATAAATTAATTGAACCACCTCCACAAAAGCCACCAATGCCGCCTTCTAGCCTCAAGCTCAAAATAATTTAAAAAAAAAAAGGAGCCTGTACCTCCGCCATAACTAGAGTACTTCGTCTATGAGCTTGTTAAACCACCCTTTTCACAGTCTTGCCTGCACAATGACTAATCCAGTGAAATGATAAGTCAATGAACAACTGTCATCACCAGACCACTACCATTGTTTCTACTGAGCAATATCTCACTGTCGTTAGACTCCCACACATTGGTTTTCAACTGGTAGCATTAAGTGGACATGGCTGCATCCAAGGGACTTCAAATGACATGTAACATATTTTCTCTTTTAGAAATGACTTGTGGAAAATATCACGTCTGATTTACTCGATATATTGGAACTTCAAGGTATTTCCCTATAATACGTTAGCTCATCCGATTTCTGTACTGTAAGCAGAACTTTTATACCATGTTGCTCACAGCACCCCGACAAATTTTCCCCGTCTTTATGAATATATTCTGAACTCCAATATACACACATTTATGGTGCATGAAAGTGATGAATCCCATTGTACAACGTAATATTCTCTGGATACCGATGTGTTCATCTTGTGACATGAGTTTTCTCAATTTTCGTATGTATTCTAGACATTTATGTTTCTTTAGCTAAACAAAATCCCTTTTATGATGTTGCAGCTTCCAAATTTAGAAGTTTGGTTTCAACGGCCAAAAGACATTGTGAGAAAATTGGTTTCTGGAGATTTAGACCTTGGTATTGTAGGTCTTGATACAGTTTCAGAATATGGGCAGGTAAGATTTGAGGGTGTAATTTACCTAGCATGATGATGCTCATCTGTTATGGAGTATAACTAACGTGAGAGAAGTTTCTTTATCATGTAAATGTTTCTTTAATATGGTGGGATTGATGATATGAAAGTCTTATGCTTCTTATTTCCGTCGCAACTTTCAATTTGATATTTGTCTCATATGTTGAGCCAACAAAATAAAATACCTTTTTCATTTTGACTATCTCGCCATGTTCATGATTTGAGAGTTTTCTGATCTACCATTTTCATAACAGGACACATGCTACCTGTGTCATTTTCTGTGCCAATTATTTATGCTCTGATGAATCGCTTACGGGTGTTAGTATTTTGCTGTGCAAACTACTGTGGATCTTCTTTTATGTCCATATTAATGTTTAAAACATGTAATCCTTTTATCAGGTTATAATCCTTTGAACCTTTTGCAGGGGAATGAAGATCTCATCCTTGTCCACGACGCTCTTGAATATGGAGATTGTCATTTATCTTTAGCAGTAAGATTTTTTTACGTGAAATATAGTCATTACACACTTTTTCCCCCTTACCTATGGAAGGTAATGTACTCCTCTACTTTAGATACCCAAGTACGGCATTTTTGAGAACATTAACACTTTGGAAGAGCTAGCACAGATGCCACAATGGACAACTGAAAGACCTCTGAGAGTTGCTACTGGCTTCACATATGTATGGTGTATACAGAGTTTTCTGAATCTTTGTCCTGTGTCCTTTTGCTTGACTATTTTCCTTTTTATGGAAGAGGTTATATTTAATAGTTCATGTTTATTTTCAGTTGGCTCCAAAGTTTATGAATGATAATGGATTGAAGCACGTCACTTTTTCAACTGCTGATGGAGCCCTGGAGGCAGCTCCTGCAGTAAGAACTAAACTCTCCTGATGTGGAAATGCTATACGTTCCAAACTCCTGCCTCTGCATTGATATTTTTGGATGTTCTTTTCCTGTTCTCCCTGCAGCATTTTCTACTGTTATGTGTGTGTAAATCTGATGCAGGGAGAACTACCTTCAAATTCTAATTGGAACAGCTTGATTCACTAGTATTTAAAAATTGGGCTAATACATAGTTAACCCCGAAGGTTGGTAAAAGATCAGATCTAGAGTGCTAAACTTGCAACCTAAGCAATTATCGACAAATGTATCCTATGGATGCTCTGATTAAAAAAGGACGAAAGAAAATCTTTCCAAAATGGAAATCAATAAAAATTCTGAACATCCATCCATTTTTTAATGATTTCTTCATGCATCAGTTAGACTGAAGCTCGAGAGGAATAGGAGATCTTGATCCATATTCATAGCTAGAGTTTGAGGAAATACCAAATAAAACCTGGAATAGAGGCCAGATTTGGCTTCAAATCTTAATTACTCTTGTCACTCTTATGAACATGAGCGTTTTTAGGCCTAAGCAAACATTTCCCAGCCACTCAAATCATTCTTCCCTTAATTTATCCTCAACCAGTGCCACTTCCACTTGCCGGCATATCTTTTCATTTCCTATCCATTTTATTATGATTGCACATCCATCTTAGTATCCTTATTTCCCTAGCATTCATCTCAGGGACAATTGTCCTTTAACAGCCATAACTCAGCACCATACTTGAAAACTAAGAAACTAAATAACATGAAACAAAACAACATAGATCTGAATTATCTAGGAAATAAAAAATGTAAAATATCTAAATAAACTGAAATGAGATTGACCCAATCATTTTTCTTCACTTTGGAGAAAACTCATCCTGGAGTTTTGGCTTTGGATGATTAATGGGTTTCCCTATCTTATTTTATTGATTTTATTTTGTAAGACTCTGAAAAAGTTTCATCCTGATAACATCTTTTTAGGAGAATGACTGCAAATCTAATAGCATATTTGTGTCTTACTGTTAACGGTTATGCATAATTCAAAATGAATCACAGCAGGAGACTAGAAACTCAGACAAGTGCAATTTAAATGAAATAAAACAAAATTCACGTTTAAGTGAACAATCTGGAAAATGTACATTAATGAGGTACCTTGGAGTTAGTGAAGGACCAGTGGTAATGTTACAACTCCATGAATAAGCAAAATGAAGGCTGCTTTAATGATGAAGATCTCTAGGGAAACCGCTAAAAAGGATTACAGTTGAATTTGATTTATATTTCTCTCTCGTGGCTGCCTTGCGATCGGAATGATTGAATAATTTAATTTAAAAAGGAGTACAAATTCTATATCCATTCCTGACTTTTATTTTTCCTCTTAATAGATGGGAATAGCTGATGCTATTGTGGACCTTGTGAGCAGTGGAACCACATTGAGAGAAAATAATTTGAAAGAAATTGAAGGTGGAGTCATCGTGGAAAGTCAGGTAGTTGCTTTTTTAGCTACTGAGTTTACAAAGCTGCAAACTTACCAGAATTTAAGATACTGATATGAGGAGAGACTATGGACATTAATGCAGAGTTAATATTTCTGGATTCTTGTTTGACCCTGTTTTATTATTTCAGGCTGTCCTTGTTGCTAGCAGAAAATCATTGACCCTGCGAGAAGGCGTGCTCGATATAACTCATGAAATGCTTGAAAGACTGGAGGCACATTTGAGGGCTGCTGGTCAATTCATGGTGTGTTCATTTGTTTATTTCGTTTCAATTACTATTTCTCATTATTTCAGTTACCTTACAACCCTCTTGGCAGGTAACAGCCAACATGAGGGGAAGCAGTGCGGAGGAAGTGGCCGAGCGAATACTAAACCAAACATCTTTATCTGGGTTGCAGGTGATATTGACTTTTTGTGCACATATATTGTTTGGAAATAACAAAAGAAAGACGCCCCCTCCAACAGAAATGAAACAGTAAAAACTGAGGGGCAGCTTGGGATAGAGAGACAGAGAGATGCGTGCGAATCGTGTTTGCATTACCCTTTCACTTACCTATTCCTCCCAAGCACTTGTCTTGTTAATGAAGAGAGATGCACGCAAATCGTATTTGTATTACACTCCACTCAACCATGCTACACGATCACTTGTCTTGTCAATAATAACCTTTATCTATATCATAGAGTTCTCGTATGATTTCATGCTTATACATGCAGGGACCCACTGTCAGCTCAGTTTTTTGTAAACGTGATGGGAAGGTGACAGCAGATTATTATGCCATAGTTATTTGTGCACCAAAGAAAGAACTGTACAAATCTGTTCAGCAGCTTAGGGCGGTGAGTCACTTCCTTTCAGATATTGCCTTTATGCACTTATGTTTGTATGCTTGAATGTTGTTCACGATTGTCTCCAATGCAACATTTTACCCTTTCATTCTGACGAGTAGGAGGATGGGGAGATTTGATATTGTAGATTTCTGGATGAACTGTTGAAACTTTTTCGTGTTTTTTCACAATTTTTGTTTTGGGTTTGCATCAGAACCTTAAATCATTTCCTGGATAGATAAGTATCTTTAATCTACTCATGCCATCATCTTATCATGTGGAATAATTTTTTGGTTTTTCATTTTCCGGTCTGTTTTGGTGCTCTGATCTCTCTTGAAAACCTTTAATGTTTTTTTTTTTTTTGGTCTCTTTTTTATTCTAGATTCTCTCTCTCCCTACCCCATGCTAATGGTTCATTTGATAAGGTGTGGATTGTATAATACTCCACAATCAACAGTCAACACTATTAAGGAACAAAGTGAAATTAAAATCTTGTCTACTGTGTTGTTGTATACTACTGCGCTTTAATAGTCTTGTTAAGTTTGTGGGTCATGTATTATCTGGTACAGATTGGAGGTAGCGGGGTTTTGATTTCTCCTTTGACCTACATCTTCGACGAAGAAACTCCAAGATGGCGTCAACTTCTTTCGAACTTGGGGATGGGTTTCTGATTTCTCCTTTGACCTATTTCTTCGACAAAGAAACTCCGAGATGGCGTCAACTTCTTTCAAACTTGTGTCTTTAGGCATATCCAGTTTACCTTGGTCTCCAGGCAAGTGGGGAATACTGCAAAGCTTTGTGAAATTGTTTGTTTCGAGTTTTTCTTGATACCTCAGGTTTTTGCGGACTCCAATAATTGTTTTGGAGTTGTAGAATCAATTTACTTCCTGTGTTGTAAAACTTAAAGTGAGTGTAGTAACATTATACAACGATCTGGGCACTTATTTCCGCGTAATTCATGTGTCGCTAAGCAAAGAAAAAAGTATTTGCAAGTAAAAACAAGCCCATGTTTGGTGGGATTAAAATCAAGATTTTAATATAAATTAAAAGTAATAATTAATTTTAACTATATATTTGTGGGGTTCACAATTTTTTTAGTCACATATTTCATCAATTTTTTGTCTAAATCTAAATATAATTTTTAGTTACACCAAATGAGGGTTAAATACATTTTGTAACTTGTGCTGGTAAAATGTCTCGTGTGGAAGTAAAATTGAAATTCCTGAAATAAGAGTAAAGTTAAAAATTAGAAAATTTGTAAGGAATTATTTTATTATATTGAATCGATTGAATTTATTATTGCAAAGTGTGCAAAACTTTTGTTTATATAGGTAAAATATTTTCTTAATCATACTAGTATAAAGATATTAAATTTAAATCATAATTTAAAGGAAAGAAATAATTTCTAATCAATAAAGAAAAAATTATATATCTGTTAATAAAGAAATATAAATCTTATTTTAAATAAGAAAGAAAAAAGAAAATATTTTCTGAATAAGAGAGAGAGAAGAAAAACCAATTCTATTTAGAACACGATTGTCCTACATCATCTTCCCTAGTTAGAAGAAGAAGAAGGAAAAAAAAAAATCGTCCTCGGATTTGGTTGAAAAAAGAAAATCGATTGACTCAAAAAATTCCGCCACTTCATGTCTCAATATTAGTTGTACCTCTCAACAAACTAGAAAAATTGAAATCCTCGAAGTGTTCAAATTCATTGAGACTAAAGTTCAGTTCAGATGAAATGGTATCTAATCTCTCTTCACCTCAAAAATGGTCAGTTGATGCAACAGAAGTACCACCCGCCTGAGATGGAATATCATAAATGTTAGAATTCAAATAAGAATGATGTATATTGATACTGCTTATTATGAATAAAATAAATAGATTATATGGCACAATTGAAACAGGAATCACAACAAAAGAACAATTGGCAGATGAACGAAGAACTTTATTAATATAGAAAGAAAATACAAAGAATATTGTGTATCTAATTTATCTAACTTGTTCTATCAATGAAGAAGAGCCAACTATATATAAGGGTATATGTCAACCCAAATAATAGTATTAAAGATGAAAATAATATCAAAAATCACGTAGAATAAAAAAATAAGAAAATTCCCGTATAGGTCCTACGCTCGAGTATCAACCGGGCGAGCGGCGCCCCAATACTGACTTTCGGGACAAAACTTGACTCCATGGCTCTCAAATGTCAGGCTAGCACCGTCAACTCCTTTTTCCACCTTAGGCCATATTTTAACCTTTTCAATGCCCAATACACCAAACCACCATACCCTCATCGAATTTGGGGTCACAAAATTCGACAATCTCCACATTGACACAAATTTCACTGCAACAAACAAGGCTTTAAAATTTCTCTACCTGGAGAAAAAAGTTTGATTGCAAGAAATGAACTTAACTCTTTAACAAGAACACTAAATTAACTTCTCCAATGAACCAAAAAAAGTTTCTCCGACTCTTCCACGAAATCCAACTAGAATAAATGAATACAAGCATTGTTCAACAGAATTACCTCGAGTTCCCAAATTTTGCTCGAATTATCGACACGAGCAACAAAATTACAAAATAAATCAATAATCACCAAACAAGGCAAAACCATCCCTAAAATAGAATCAATACCACAAAATGCTTTTGTAGAAGGTTATTAGCTAGACTCAACACCTTCAACCACATTTAAAGCATATGCAACTAAATCAACTTTTCCGTACCTATGTAGAGGTCTAATATTTCTTCTGGACCTGTCTCTAACAATTGAATATGATGGCACCGCTGGTGGTGGCGACAAAACGACATTATCCATAACCTCTAAATTCAAATGAGAAATATTCTTCAACATGGACCCTAAACCAAACTCCAACGGTACTATACCAAATTGAATATCCACCAAAGTACTAAACCACTGATTGATTTCAAGGATTTTATACAACCTTGCAAGACATACAACTAGGACCTTTGCCGCCTCTCCAACACAACACAGGCACATTTACAAACCTTCAGAGCTCTACCTTTACGAGTGAGCTTTTACCCTTTTGAATTAAGAGTACTCAAGAAGATAAGACTTCTCTTCAAATATGGAATGTGTCTCACCTCGTCAAGTGTTCTAACCATCACATCCAAAATTTTAAATCTAACCCTTCCAATACCAGCTACGTTACAGGGTACGTTGTTTCCCATAACCATGATACATTTCGAAACTTCTTCATATGTTGAAAACAAAACTCGATTGGGACCCATATGAAAAGTGCTAGCTATATCAAGAATCTAATCCTCATCAGGTTTGGAATCATCGTTAGAAATAACCAAAAGTTCTCTATCACTCAAACAGTTCTTTGCAACATCGATTTCACCTGAAGTTCTGATTGCATTCCCTTCTGATTTACAGCCAATTTTTTTCCATTCTATAACTTGTAGCAATCATTCTTTATGTGTCCCTTCTTCTTACAATAATTATAAACTTATTAGTAGAGTTAGATTTTGAATTCCCCTCTCATAACCACTGTGAACAACAAAACCTTTTCCTTGAACCTCAAAAAGGACAAGATTTTTCATCTTCTCCTTTGAAAATAAAGCATCATAAACTTCTTCAACGGTAAGAGTATCACGACTATATAATATCATGCATCTAAACGACATATATGAAGATGGCAACGAACACAACAAAACTAACCCCAAATTCTCTTCATCATACTTAACATCCAAGGTTTCTAAATCAATGATAAATTTTTAAGGACAACAATGTGATTTTCTAAGGATGTATCTTCTATCATACAATGAGAACACAAACGCGGCTTTAAGAGCAATTTTTTGTTTGACTTTCAGTCATGCACAATTATTCCAACTTCAACCATAGCAGCTGCGGTTTATCCTTCGAAACGTTCTGAAGAATATGATTCGAAATATGAAGATAAATTAGATAAATGGCCTTTCGATCCTTACGTTGTTTCCCTCCGGTGACCAATTTGATGGCATCTTGTCAAATTCCAACAAAGCGTCGTCCAAATCCATCTGAGCAAGCACTACTTGCACCTTCACTTGTCACAACAAAAATCTAGTGATATGATCTAAAAATGGAATATCATACTTCATGGTTGCCTCAAGAACAAAACCTCGAATAAATCAAATCTTAAACTCCGATACCACTTGTTAGAATTCAAACAAGAATTATGTATGTTGACACCACTTGTTAGGAATAGAAAAAAGGAGATTATATGGCACAAATGAAGTAACAATCACAACACAAGAACAATTGGCAGAGGAATGAAATTTTTTATTAATATAGGAAAATCTACAAAGAATACTGTGTATCTAATTTGTCTAACTTGTTCTAACTATGAAGAAGAGCCAACTATATATAGGGATACATGTCAAACCTAAACAATACTCCCAAAGATGGAAATAACATCAAAAATCGCGTAGAATAAAGAAATAAGGAAATTCTCGTATTTTTAAGTCCAACGTTGAGTAAAAGTTGCGCGCCGACTCACAGCGCTCGAGCGTTAGGCAAGCGGCATCTTTGGCGCCCCGGCGCTGCGTGTATGTCATCCCAGCGCTAACTTTCAGGACAAAACTTGACTCCATGGCGCTCGAGTGCCCGGCTAGCCCCGTCAACTCATTTTTCCTCCTTGGACCATATTTTAACCTCTTCAGGGCCCAATACACCAAACCATGCATGCCATAATCGAATTTGAGTCATAAAACTCAACAATAAACTAGTAGCATTGTTAGAAATGGGATCAGTAGTCTTTTAGGATAAAATTCAATAAACCTAGAACTATTTTTCACTCTCAGACTAAAGTCAGGACCGATGAGCATTGGAGCAATGGGGATCATTGAGTTCGATCCACTTGTCTGAGCGACTTCAAAACTAGGCATATGATGTCTCAGAGCATGAAAAAAGCGGCTGATAGAGATACAATGTTTCTATCGGCATTTCGGTCTCCAAACTTGATAATAAAGCCCATTCTTGGTCATCATCTACATCCGGATTAGATAATGTACATGCATAATCTTTCCTTTTAATTGGTTAGAAGTTCATTCAGTAGAAACTATTTTAATGTCCTATTTTTCCTCTGTGGATTTAAACATCTCCATTGATGATCCAACCTAGGAACTCTCCGATGAGGTTCTACTTCTCAAAAAAATAATGTTGGACTCTGTATCAACTTTTAGATGGGACGTGACATGCCTAATGAAGTATCTTCAAAAGAAGACCGACTACTATGTGTGACAGATCGCCCGTCCAGCTCCGAGGTTCCCCAGTCCTCAGGAGTAGCCTCCCAAAAACACGGGTCGACAAGCCAAGATATAAGAAATAAGCATAATATACCTGGGAAGGAAGCTTGCGACCATACCTACATAATAGACACCATTAGTGCACTTTTCCGGTATTATGGCCTTAAATCCTCAATTAGCAATCTTGTCGTGCCACATGGGTAGGGGAGTTTGCTAATCTTCTGACTCACTCCCCCACTCAATCCACTAATGCTCTCGTAGTGGACCGTGTACTTCGCATCTTCTGGAAACTTCCGCATTGCATTCTCCTCTATGCTACTAGGCATGAAAATTCTCCGCATTTGCAGCACCATCCCCTTAATGAATGGGAATCTTTAGTGCCTCATGCACATCTTTTCGTCGTAACTTGTACATGCCACATTCGACACCAATCTTCACCCTCTACACCATGCATTGGTTTCTCTAACGGACGTATCCTCTGGCCGCAGCGTCACAATGCATGTTGAAGCACCCGATGAAAAAGATCGCTCTTTTTTATTTCCTTTGGCAATGATTTATTACGCTCTACGAAACAAATGTTCATGTAGATCAACTCAATTTGCGCAACACCTGCCTTACTTCCATCGTCCCCAAAGAATTCCATCATCAATTCCACTTGCTTGCCATTCCCGCTTTGCCATACATATCGAAACTTTGTCCTGTATTGGCGATCCCAAAATCGTTTTCGCAGGAATGCACGCCCCAGTATCCGACAACTAACAACTCAACATTGGGAACTAACCTACTTTGATACCACGTGAATGGACCAACCCGTCTGGCCCCCAGGTTTCCCCAGTGATAAGTGTATTTCACTCAATGAATTAGTACTTTTAAAGCATAGTTCTCGATTTTATTCTTGAGCACTTTTGAGCATTTTATTTTGATATAGTTTAAGTAATTTGGTGAAAATGACGTATTTTGGATTTTGGAATGGAGTTAAATTTTTTATTATGTAAGTGAGCATGGAGTGGAGATGAAAGAAGAGGAAAATAAAGTAAAAAATGAGGTCAAAAGTAAAGGATACATATGAGCATCACGACATCACATATGGGCGCCTGGGTGCTTAGGTACCCAAGAATAAGCCAGAAGTTAGTAGAGAGCTAGGCGCTGCGGTGCCAACTATTGGACGTCGTGGCGTTTAGCTGGAAAAAAAGGAACAAATCTGCAGGCGCTAAAGGATTTATCGCAGTACAGCGACGCCACCAACCCGAGGTTAAAAAATCAAATTTTTAAGAAAGTTTTCGGCCCGGTCCATCTGAGAAACGCAAGTTTGACCCTAACAACATCTAGAGGAGGGTGAATATGTGTAACATGCGGAATTAAAATCTTATTAACTAATTAGCAACAAGTCACCAATTAATTATCTCTAGATGGTTAATCATACAGTCAGTTTAATCCTAAGTTTAAATACCACAGATCATTCATTCGTAACATAAAGCAGTAAATCAAACACCATAATGATCACGGAGAAACCCAACTGGGAAAAACTCCGGGCACTTTGCCAGTCAATCCACTACAAACGAATTTAACAACTTACAGTCTACCAGACTAGACGACCCGTACTATCTGATCACCTGACTGCACTCCACACAGCTCTCCGTGGATCCTGTGCTCTCGCGCACCAATCCCNATACCACAGATCATTCATTCGTAACACAAAGCAGTAAATCAAACACCATAATGATCACGGAGAAACCCAACTGGGAAAAACTCCGGGCACTTTGCCAGTCAATCCACTACAAACGAATTTAACAACTTACAGTCTACCAGACTAGACGACCCGTACTATCTGATCACCTGACTGCACTCCACACAGCTCTCCGTGGATCCTGTGCTCTCGCGCACCAATCCCCAGCTACTGTTGCCAAAGCTCTCCGTGGAATCTGCTACCCTGCAGCATTCCAAACTTTGTGAATTCGTCTATCTCCCATGGATCAAGAAAAACAACCAGTTCTTCACAGACTGGAACTCCAGT
>CAIGRM010169762.1:0-18600 GCA_903798335.1 Fraxinus albicans
TTTTTTGTATTTTCCAGCTAAATAGAAACCCATGTGATTTACTAAATTTCTTTGAAAGCTGATCGCCTTAATTTGAGGCAAGCAAAGTAGGTTAATTTATGGATTTGGAATGCTTAGTTTCTCTCACGATTGCTTTATAATAAGCCACAAATGCTATTTTTTTGATCTATAGAACTATGTGTCAAAGATTGTGTTATCATATNTGATCGCCTTAATTTGAGGCAAGCAAAGTAGGTTAATTTATGGATTTGGAATGCTTAGTTTCTCTCACGATTGCTTTATAATAAGCCACAAATGCTATTTTTTTGATCTATAGAACTATGTGTCAAAGATTGTGTTATCATATCCATTGGCTCATTTTGATGGTTTGTTTCTTTTTGTTGACCGAGAAAGAAGGTAATTAATACACAGTGGGGAGGTAAGACAAAATTAAGAGGATAATGCTGGCTGTTTTGTGTTGAATGTGACGTTCTGAATAGTATTACTTTTAGCTCCCTTTTCTTTTCAATTACACATTCTTCAATAAAATAATATTGTACGTAAATCCAAAACTTTTATATCTTTTTTAACCACACATTCTTCAAAAAATCACAATTTTAAAATACATTTTTTCCCATAATTTGATTTTAATGGAGCCCAAACAAGGGCTTAGTTTTCTTGAAGCTCTATTTCTTTCAATTTTAGGGTTCGGTTGTTTTTTGTCCAAACTTCATTTCTTCTATCCTTTGTATCTAATTTGGTATTCCGTCTTCTCTTGTGAAATGTCTTTGCTTCAATTTAGAGTTGTTCTACAATACCATTCTCTAATCGTGCTGCTGTTGTCTTTTGTATAGGTTCTGACATCTTTGAGAGGAAAGCATGATGAATTCATGCTGAGGGAACTTGTAAAAAGATGGGTGGATCATAAAGTCATGGTCAGGTGGCTTACACGTTTCTTTCACTATCTTGATCGATATTTTATTGCTCGGAGGTCGCTCCCTGCACTCAAAGAAGTTGGGCTGACCTGCTTCCGTGATCTGGTTAGTTACAGTTTACACCTATTTGCGTCCTTTTTGTTTCCATACTCACCAAACAACATATATTTTGGTGGGTGTATTTTTTGGCAAAATTTATCTTCATTTTAGTTTTTACCTGAAACTATAACGACTTTTGACTAATAATTTCCTTTATTGATGCTAGGTTTACCAAGAATTGAGAAGTATTGCCAGAGATGCTGTTATTACTCTTGTAAGGACCTTTAATTGTCAATGTGCATTATCTTTTGTATTTGATGTTGAAGTTGGTGCAATCCCTTTAATTAAAGTAGTTACCTTCGGATAAATAGAAAGGTAAATTGTTTCTGCGGTAGCCGGTAGAGGCTCCCCATATAACTGATGTATCTCATATAATAGATTGATCAAGAACGTGAGGGAGAGCAGATTGACAGAGCTTTGTTAAAGAATATTTTGGATATATTTGTTGAAATCGGAATGGGGCAGATGGATTACTATGAAAATGACTTTGAAGATGTCATGCTTCAAGATACTGCTGCATTTTATTCAAGAAAAGCATCAAACTGGATTGTGGAAGATTCTTGTCCAGATTACATGATGAAGGCAATATTACCTGTAGATTCTCTTACTACATTGCAGCATAAATAGTAATTTGTTGTTCATTTAATCTTTGCTTCGTCTATAGGCAGAGGATTGCTTGAAGAAGGAGAAGGACCGAGTATCTCATTATCTACACTCCAGTAGTGAGACAAAGCTTTTGGAGGTTTGCATTCTAAATTACTATTTATGCTTTAATTTCAATCTGGCATAAATTGCATGTTAAATGTGCTTTGATATTCTTATGGAAATAACTTCTTGTTATATGCAGCAAATACCTGTATCTTTATTAAAGGTCTATCTTACGATATTCATTTGGTTTTGTATCTTTGCCTTTTCTTGCACTCATACTATTTGGTGCCTTGGCAGTAGAACTCTGATCTAAAATTATTAAAGAGTTCGCAATGTGTCCCTGCACCACATTCTAACATTGTGATGCTGGCATTTTGGTTTATGCTAGAGATGACAAGGCTTGTTTACTGAACATGAAGCTTACATACCTTGATTGCCATTATTTTTTCATAAATCATCTATGTGCTAGCTGCTCATGCTCACAGTCTCTATTTTCAATTGTAGAAAGTGCAAAATGAATTGTTGGTGGTATATACCAATGATTTGTTGGAGAAGGAGCATTCTGGATGCCGTGCATTGCTTAGAGATGATAAGGTACTATTTACTTTGTTCCATTAGTTGAAATTATGTCGAAAATAGGCAAAAAGGAATATCTTACATTTATGCCACCTTTTGGATTCTGTATGGAGTATCAGGTGGAGGATCTTTCCAGGATATACAGGCTCTTCCACAAGATTCCGAAAGGATTGGACCCCGTTGCCAACATGTTTAAACAGGTCTTTGTCCCTATAATATTTTTTGATAATGTGAGGTCTTTTGACTTTTCTAACATGAGTACCTTCTGTGGGTTGCATGGAGCAGCATGTCATTTCTGTAGGTATGATTTTAGTCCAACATGCTGAGGATGTAGCAAGTAGCAAGGTCAGTCTTTGATTTTTTGTATGGTATTTTTGCCTCATATTTAAATATTCTAAATTTGCATCAATAACAATCCTTTATGAAAGTAAAGGTTTGTCATGTAATTATTTAACAGTATTTGAAAGTATTATTTTATGATTTTTGGTTAGCAAATTCTTGAAAACATTCTTGGGGCTGCATTTTGTTAGTCAGTATATGTCATTAAAGTAATAGCACACATACGATCGCCGCAGTAATCCTTCAATTTTGGAGGAAGATAAGCTTTAGAGGAAAACCAATGGTCAAACTGGGAATTGTAGTATTATCTTGACCTCACCATGTGTGAACCAAATTCTCGCTCTCCTGTCTTTTATTTTATTCGTAGAATTTATTTTTTTTCTCTGAGGGTAGAAGGAATAACAGACAAATAGTTTACAATTTCCTGTATGTAACTTATTTGTGTTCAGAGCGATTTATGAACTTCCTCGCAAGCACATTGTGTCATCATTGCATTTGGAAGTACTAATCCCTCTTCCTGCGTTTCTGTAGGCTGAGAACACTAGTGGAGCACAGGAGCAGGTGAATTACATTTTTAGGATATGTTCATTGAGATGAATGCTTGGGGTTGGCTTGAAGGTTTGACTTTTGTTAACTTATCCAGGCATTTGTCAAGAAAGTAATCGACTTGCATGACAAGTACTTTGCATACGTTACAGATTGTTTTTCAAACAACTCCCTGTTTCACAAGGTATGAATTGGATTTAAATGTTGTCTATTAATTCTGGCTTCTTATGTTACTGATGGCTAAATTTCGGTGTTATCAAATCTTTATAGGCTCTGAAGGATGCTTTCGAAGTTTTTTGCAACAAAGTTGTTGCTGGCTTCTCTAGTGCAGAGCTTTTGGCATCATACTGTGATAATATTTTGAAGAAAGGGGGAAGTGAAAAGCTCAGTGATGAAGCTATTGAGGAAACTCTGGACAAGGTAATCTATTGGCATGTTAATTTGATGTTTCACTTTGGCAAATTTTGGATCTCTTAAAATGGTTCTTGAGTATTTGCAGGTAGTCAAACTCCTTGCCTATATCAGTGATAAGGACCTTTTCGCTGAGTTTTATAGGTGCTACTTTGTTCTCCATGAATTTGTCTTCTTTCCGGCATTTTTTATTTTGTAGTATGTTGTATTTTCTTAGTGATATTGGATATTAATGTTGCTCTCGTCATTTTTTGATAGAAAAAAGCTCTCTCGTCGGCTGCTTTTTGACAAAAGTGCCAATGATGACCACGAAAGACTAATTTTAACGAAGCTAAAACAACAATGTGGTGGGCAATTTACATCAAAGATGGAGGGAATGGTTAGTTGAACATCACTATTACTTTTATTTTCTCTTTGTTCGTGTTTGTGAATTATAATATTTATCATATCTTTTGTTTCTTCGTCTAGGTAACTGATTTGACATTGGCAAAGGAAAACCAGAACCACTTCCAGGAATATCTCAGCAACAATCAAGCTGCTAGTCCTGGGTTGGAGTTGACTGTCACTGTTCTCACAACTGGATTCTGGCCTAGTTATAAATCTTCTGATCTGAGTCTCCCAGCAGAGATGGTGGGATCCATTTTTCTTTTCATATTTTTATGGAATTGAAAATTCTATTTGATACGCATAATTTATGGATTTACGTTTCCTGGAATAATTTTTTATTTCAGGTGAAGTGTGTTGAGGTTTTCAAGGAGTTTTATCAAACCAAAACGAAACATAGGAAACTCACATGGATTTATTCATTGGGAACTTGCAACATTAATGGAAAGTTTGAGCAAAAAACTATAGAGTTGATTGTTGGGACATATCAGGTGAACCATCCATGGATCATTCTGTTCAATATTTCCTTCCCTGATGCTTAAGTTTAAGTTCAAACTTTTGAATTGTGTTTCCAGGCTGCAGTACTGCTGTTATTCAATGCATCAGATAGGCTGAGTTATTTAGACATCAAGACTCAGTTAAATTTGGCTGATGATGATTTAGTCAGATTGCTTCAGTCCCTTTCATGCGCCAAGTACAAAATTTTGGTTAAGGAGCCAAATACTAGATCTGTATCTCTAACTGATTATTTCGAGTTCAATTCCAAGTTCACGGACAGGATGAGGAGGATTAGGGTTAGAGATTTGTTTGGTGTTTTCTCCCTTTGGGTATTGCGCTCTTTCCTCTATATTGCACATTAGATAAGCTTCCATCTTTTATGTTTCAGATCCCTCTGCCTCCTGTAGATGAGAGGAAAAAGATTGTTGAAGATGTTGACAAGGATAGGCGCTATGCCATTGACGCGTCAATTGTGCGCATAATGAAGAGTCGAAAGGTTCTCGGCCATCAACAGTTAGTCATGGAGTGTGTTGAGCAGTTGAGCCGCATGTTCAAGGTATATCTCAGATTGTCCTTTATTTTGGCTATCTGCATCTTGTATGATAATGTTTTAGATGACTTAAGGGTAGGCATTGGGATAATTGTTGAGTTTATGTAGGAATTTGGATAATAGTTAACCTTGAGGGGTTATTCAATTGGTCAGGCATTGGGTTTGCTCCCCAATGGTCACCAGTTCGAGTCCTCTCAGGCCACTGAGGTGAGTACCCGGCTATAAATTTCAGGGTCCCGTGGGATTAGTCGAGGTACGCGCAAGCTGGCTAGGCATCCACGGTTATTAAAAAAAAATAAAAAATCAGATAATAGTTGAGGTTATGTTAAATAAAAAAGGGGGTGAAATGTGGTGGTTAGTGGTGCAATATTGGATTACTTAGCTAATACTAAGCCCCTGACCATGATTTGAAAACTCTTTTTTCTACTTACTCATTTTCAAGTACACATTCATACAATAAAATATTATGCACGTAAACCGAAAACTTTTTCTACTTTTTAACCACACATTCTCCTAAAAAACACTATTAAATCTTTGTTTTTCCAAAACAATGGTTGTCAAACTAAGGCTAAAATTAAGTTGAAAATGTACATCTCCCCGTTAAAGCTTGCTTTCTTAAATTGGATTGCGTACTTTACAAGGTCCAGTAAACTACTAGTTTGAAGAATATTTTTGAGAGAGAGTTCAGGGTTGTTACTAGAAAACTTAAAGGTGAAACCTTGTAAACTTGAAAAAATCCTAGTAGCAAAATGGAAATCTTTTAAAATATTTTGGGACAGTATCGTTGTCCTAATCCAAGCCCTTTGGCTGTGTCCTAGAGGGGCTTGAAACATGAATGCTTTTTGTAACTTTCCTGGCCACTCATAAACTTGGCATTATTATATGCCTGCTAATTTAATGAACTTAGCTAGGAGTATATATGTACTTTCATGCTGCTACATTATTTATTTTTTTCGGTGCTATACCAAGACAATCATGTAGACACGGAATGTTTGTCATGCAATATTATATTGAGAAGGATTAGACACAATGAACTAGATTTTAACTTGTTTTTCCTTTTAGTATTGTCGTGCACTGCCCCATTCCTCTCCACCAATGCTAATCAGAGTCGAGTAACACAAGATGGCAGGATTATATACTGTTTTGAGAAATTTGTTTCCACACTATTTCCCCCACAGAAATTGCCTTTAATGGGCTCTTTTCAATTTTTTTCCTCATTTGTACAATTCTTGTGCAGCCCGACTTTAAAGCAATCAAAAAGAGGATTGAAGATTTGATAACAAGAGACTATTTGGAAAGAGACAAGGAGAATCCAAACCTGTTCCGGTACTTAGCATGATTCAATATTATTGAGTGGAGCACAGCGGTTTACTTGGTAATAGGGAAATGGAGTATACTTTTTCTCGACTGTGTAGTAAGTAGGCGGCTCTGCAGTTTATACATATTACAAATTTTAAGTAGGGAGTAACAGAGAAGGTCATCGATAATTGGGGTCCATGCTGCTTCTTCCATAATCGTCTTCCATTTGTAATATTTTTTTTGTAAAAATGATCCAACAACAGGATATGTTTTGATTCTACTAGTTTATGAACCTGACTGATCATTTTTCTGTACACAGGGCTTATTCTTGAGTTACTAACGGACTATTTGCCGCATCCATGATTCAATCCTAATCTTTGGTTTACTTATGAATTTTTCAAAATAGTTTATTTGAGTTATATACTTCAATTCTAAGGGTCCAAGCAAAATGTTTATGTAGAATTCAATTTAAGTCTCATGATGCAAAGGTTTTGGGTTCAAATTTTAAGGGACGTGAAATAAGTTTATGAGGAATAAGATGGAGACAAGCTCTCCCAAAGAAGACATGAGGTATAAATTAACGATTTGGATATAGCCCCGGATCGTTACAATATAAATCTTTATGGGCTATGGTATATTTACCGGTGTTATAAAAGACGGTAAAATGCGCCGCCTAGGCGTGCCTACGCACGAAGCGTGGTCAAAACGCGTCGCATTCGCTATATGCGTGTAAAAATACGGTCAATGCCTATGTTAACCACTAAAACGCGCGCAAAGGCATGATAATGCGTACGAAGGCACACATTTTTAGTTTTTTTTTTTTAATTTACCATTTACCAATATTATATAATATAAATATAAATTATAAACACTCCAACTTGCAACCCACCAATTGACAGGCCCATGAAACTTATGAAAATGAAGAATTCGTTGGCCCATTTATTTATAGGCAAAAGTTCTTGGCCTTCATCTATAGGATTCCGATGTGGGATAACTTTGATGTGTTACTGTGCAAGCAAGCATTGAACTTGAAGGAGGCTTCTTGAATTTCCACTTTTCACCCTCTTCTTCTTCTTCTTCTCAACGGTAGTGGGACCTTCCTGTTACTATGATTGGCTTGGCAGCAATGGGGGTGGCGAGGGCGGTGGTTGGAGCTCCATTGCTTCTCTCTCCTCTCTACAAGAGAAACAGAGAGATTAGAGATTTAGAGAAATTCTCTCAGGTCTTCGGGTGGGGAAGATGAACGGTTTGGGTGGATCTTGTAATTAGGGTTTGGTTGTTTGTATTTGATCTGTTTTTGAATTGTTAATTGGAGTTTGGCGGAATGATTGTGGTTTGTGAATTGTTTGGTGGATCTTGTTTGAATTGTTTTTGAATCTTGTTAATTAGTTTGTGAATTGTTAGTTGGAGTTTGGCGAAATGATTGGTTGTTTGTATTTGATCTTGTTTGATTGTGGTTTGTGAATTGTTAATGGCAGTATTGGGTGAACCCATTACGAGCACCACCATACCCCTCCTCAATGTTATTGCCTTCAGAAAACGATCCATCATTACAAATTATCAGCAATGGGCGACTAGTGTTTGGGGATGGGTTGTGGATAAATGGGCTTTGATTTTTTTATATGAGCTAAGAGAATATAAGGTATATAATATGTGGGTTGATATAAATTTTTTTTTGTTTGATTAAAAATAATTAAAATAATATTAACATTATGGCGTTTATTATTCGCATTGACACACCTAAATTTGCGATTCTTAATTTTCGGCCTCAACGCATTGCAACGCATTTTAGAACATTGATATTTACATAATGATTTACTAACAAATGATATGACAATATTTAATTGAATCAAAATCTCATCAATCAAATAATTTTCATACTTACATTTGACACATCATCTTATGTAAAACATTATATAAATAATTACGTGCAGAAAGCATTTTCTAATCTTTATATGCTATTTATATGTTATGTTATCTATTTAGCTTGTGCGTCTCTTCCAAAGAAGACTGTATAAATGAACGATTTCGATATGGCCCCGAATTGTTACAATATAAAATTTTATGGGCTATGCTATATTTACATAATGATTTATTAACAAATGTTATGATAAGATTTAATTTAATCAAAATCTCATCAATTAAATAATTTTCACACTTACATTTGACACTTCATCATTATGTAAAACATTATATGTTATTAGTTATGTGTTATGTTATTTATTTAGCTTGTGCGTATTGATTTACAACTTTTTTTTAAAATAGATTTTATGAATAAGAGTTCATTCCATTTATTGTTATTTTGAGAAGTTCAAAACTTATGTCGTTTAGGTACAAAATGAACGAGAGAAACTTATTCAATAATATGTTAAAGGGAAGTGTAGAATTCAAGTTGAGTATTTAGCTTCAAACGGTAACTGTACTGAAATGTACATTACTGTTTACTTACAAAGTCAGCAAGAGAATAATTTCCAATGCTACAAAAATTGCCTAACAGAAACCTAGTAAAGCTTCTAAGTTTCTGCATCGTCAAGTTACCTGCACAAATGATCATTTAGTTAGTCCCTAAGCCACAACACCAATTGAACTGCTAAATGTGTAAAGAAACAAACTCATTTACAACAAACTCTGAATAAAATGGGTTCTCTCTGTGAGAATGGGGAGTCAAGAGAGTGTGATTCAAACCATGACAAGGTCACGTAGAAACTGAAGTGAGTAAGCTCCTGATGGCATTTCATATAAGTTCGTCTTAGACATAACATAACATAACATGTTTCAAAGCGTTCACCCATCGAGAATTTTTCACTTATTCCAGTGAATGAGGATCTCACGAGTATATATAAACCCGAAAAATCAAGACAATGTTCCTGCTGATAATCTTTTACTTGTGCCTTATACGTGCAGGGAAAGGCGGTTTCAAGGAAAAAGAATTGTACGAAGTAATTATTTATAAAACGACACATTATATCTAAGATGAATTTATGTAGAAAACGAAAACTGCATAAAACAATGTAAAAATTAAATTTCTTGAATAGGCAAATTTTATTGATACTTGGTATAATGCTATTATCTCAATAGTGTTTGGAAACAGGTAAATTACCTGTCAATTGCTGATATTTGATATGGCATTGAATTCCAAGAACATGGACGATACTTGATGAAACATCAATCTTGTGATATGAATATTCACGGCAATAGCAACTGTGAAGAAATTTAAAGAAACTTTAGTTAGACGGACACTTTCTTCAAGGAAAATCAACTCTATATCAAATTTACACGTATACCTTCCGAATGGATCTTTTTCTTAATCCATCCATCCATGGGAGGAATAAAACAACAAAATTATTTTCCATTCCAAGAACAAGAAGCAAATTATGCCAGTTGCAAGAATGGAAATGGTATACGACACGTCAAAATCTGCAAAAAAAAATACAAGCAAACAAAGAGGGGAAATGTTACCTATGCATAGAATTGAAGTCCAAATGGAAATTAACCACCGAATGGGAATCCTCAAGCCTTTATCAAATTGAGTGGAATCCAGGGAAGTTTGTAGGATCACTTGTTGTAATCATGCACATGGCACGGATTAAAGGGATCTCCTCGTAAACTTTAGTAGAAAAACATGCAGTCCTTATACATTTTCAAAAGCATCCATATAAAGCATTCTTGAACATAACTGCACATATTTACAACGGTGAAGGAATGGATTGAACTCATAGTCCGCTAGATTCAGAGTTTGGCAATCAAGATATCCTTCCACCAATATTCTTCCTTTGACATCAAATAGAAAGCAGAGGAAAAGAAAAAACCCAAGATCGGAGCAATAAGAATACTCAGTTTAACGACTGATGGCTTCCATTGCGACTCGAACAAGGTGCAATAAACCATCCACATCTAGAAAGTTAAAATCGAGCGCTTTTTTGAGAAAACAAATACCCTGACTATCCTGGGTCTCTTCAGGTCTTTGACTAGCAGCTGAAAAAGCAATTCTTGATTTCCTAGAGGCTTCCATTGCAAAATTTGTATCCTGTGCCTACAAAATTATATCGCTCAATAAGTATGAATCTGACATGGACAAACAAAAATAAGGAAAGAGAAAGAGTGCACGATAATACTGGTCAGATTTTTTAATTTGTCTCACAAAGTATGGGGAAATAATAATAGGAGGTCCCAATAGCTTGACATTATTTCACATCTAAATGTGGATAAACTAATTATACTAACAAAGTTGAGAAGCCGCACGAAACTAGAACGATTCTGAGCAGTGATAACGTGGCTTCCAGAAACTTGAGGAGAACCAGCAACTTTGGCTAAGACAGCCCTGTCCATAGTTGCTTGTCCGTTGAAGTTGTCAATGTCAGAAGCAGAAGAGGAAGGAGATTCACCTATATTGCAACAATAAATAGAAAAAAACAATTAAAATGCTGTGTTTTAGTTTGAAATCATATCACAGAAATTTTTATCATAACTAACCTGGGAAAACGATTTGTAGAGCACTATGCAACTCATTGTGGACCCTGCTTGCACCGGTGTGTGAACAATAAACTACCCGCATATATGCAACCTCCATGCATTTATAGGCCAAAGCAGCAGTAGCCATGTCTTTTGACTTTTCATATTCATGGGCGCAAAACCTAACAAAAAAAAAACAATTAGTTTGGCAGAAAAAACTACAAAAGTATTCCATTTGTAACTGTTGGAAAGAATTTACCCCACTCAACTAAGAATGACAAGAAAAGCACCCAATAAGGGACAAACTCGTTTAGAATCCATCATTCAATGCCTTAATTGTTCATAAAATAAGAAGATGAGAGATTTACACAGACAATAAAAGATCCCAGTAAGGATATAAGGGAGAATCACTGCTCGAGGACTTAACAAAATTTCATTGACAAACTCAAAAATAATCTTGCCCCTGATAAAACAAATATAATTTATCAAGTTCGCCAAATTAAAGGCAGAAAAGTATATGAATAATATAAAACCAAGAAGTAACCTTTGCATGAATACAACTTACTCGCAGAGTTTTGCTGTGCTACTATATATATTCATCGACTGCATCATTTCGTTGTGCTTGGTGCCCTCACTGTTCCCAGATTCTAACAAAGAGGCTCCATAGAGAAATTTGAGTGCAGCTTGGAAATAAATCCCTGTACTTTCAGTTGATCCAGAATTCTGTAACACAGACCATGTTATCAAAACAAAGGTATCAATGCCAACCTACAACAGATGCAACAGGAAGTGTATAAACCTTAAGACGATCAGCCAGATGCTTTAGGTCCTTCGCCTCTTTTATGGCACTGTTAGCAGTGTGAGTGGAGGAATCTCTTCTTACAGGATTAGGGGCTTCAATATCCTGAACCTTATGCTTATTGGGAGTAGGATGCCTTGAATGTATGAGCTGACCATTCTGGTTCTCAGCTTTCTTACTCTGCTTCGGTGTCTTCAAGACATTGCCATTTTCAAACAAGTCAGCTGCCAAAACTTTTACTCCACTTTCTGTCTGAGACCGGGACACACGATGGAGATCAGCAACAATTTCAATCTGATCCTTTGCCACTGAGTGTGACCTCCCACTCCCATTGACTTCAGCTCGGTCGCCTTTGCCAGAGTGAAGCTTTTTGGACAATCTTTTGTCATCATACTCAGGTTGAAGATGGTTCTTTTTATCCAGGCTTTTCAAAACATCTAATCTACTATCTGAACCATCAAGACCTCCAACCTTTAGTTGACTTCTTCCCTGACTACTCTCTCTAGATATTCCTCCTCCAGCAGCATCTTTATTAAGAATGAAAATTTTCTTAGCCTTGTCAGGAGCGACAAATTTCTCATCAATTTTGTACCTTCCACTCTTATATTTTCCCTTAAACGATTTATTGTGATCTAATTCATGGGAAGAATGAGAAGCCTTTTTCATATTTTTATCCAAGTCAGATCTAGAGCTGCGACTCTTGTCTTTAGAACGTGATGAGAACCCTTTGCATGAGTTCTTTGAGTGAGACCCATTAACTTGAGAACGACTGGCAGTGCTTCTTTCTTCATCTTGGCATTGCTCTGAAGTATGTGTTTCACAAGCATTTTGATTACCTTGACCTAGGTGATCATCATAGACATCAGTAACGTGATTAGTGATGGTGTGAGTTGGTCTTTTTCTCACCATCCCCAAATGGTCATTCCCTCCATCTTCACCCCGCGTAACTCTTCCAGGACTAGTAGAGGTCAACGAGCCAGGATCTTGAAAATCAACTTTGCCAACAAGGCTCCTTCCCGTTGACATGAACTTATCGGCGTTAGGACACTTCAAAGGAGATGAAGACATTGATTCGACTGGTGAGCCTTTCATTTCCCGGCCACTGGGTCTGCTTTTACTGGACCCAGACACCTTCGAAGAGCTTGAATTTTCAGCAAAAGGATGTACTGAACCCATATCACTTTTCAAATAATCTGCAGCCTCTAAGCTACACTTAGGCAGAGTTTTACTTAGATTTTGCCCAATGTACTGGTCTGTAGTAACCCTATTCTTTCTCCCTGTACCTACATTGGCCTTGCTTCGACTGGTTTCCTTTCCCCCAGATGTTGAAATTCTTTCTTTCTTTTCTTTCCAATAGTCACTTTCACAGATTTCTTCCGTGAAATCCCCTGAGGCTTGTAGATGTGGTCCTGAACTATAAAGAACCTGAGAACCATGATGTTCCTTCCCTTTCCTCTTCTTAATAGGATCCTGACTATCACATTTGCTTGTATGCAACAAACCATCATCTGAAGCACCTGGAACATTGAATTCTGAATTCTTACCGGATGCTACATTCTTTTTCTTGTCAACTCTGGTATCCTTATAGTGTTGATCATTACCAGATACATTATTTGACAAACCTCTGCTTGAGCTATGATCTGCTTTTAAGGAAGTCACATGATCTGCGTCATCACTTTTAATTCTTTTAGAAGCTCTAGAAAAATCTAAACCAGACTCTCTCTTGTTCCTTAACTTTGAATTTGTACCTAAAAATAGACACGTTGAAGACAAGTTACAGAAATTCCAGATACAGAAGTTCAAGAAGCTAAAAGGCAACAGTTGATACATGCAGTCCAAAATTCATAACTGAACTTCATTAATACATTCACAAGATTAGGGCACATACATAGCTAGCAAATGAAGTACTTAATTAATACCTTTATCAGAATAATTGTCGAGGGATACTCTGTTCTCTTTTTTACTATGTTCGTTCTTCTCAACAGCAATAATAGGTTGGCATAGATACTTCTGTCCACATGAATCAACAGGAAAGTCATCCGCTCCGTTCAAAATGCTTCTTTTGCTTGATGTCCGAAGGTTCTTCTGAGATTGTGAATTGTGAGCGGGACAGCCTAAATCAGTTGAATTTGTCGCATCTGCTGACCCACGGGGTTTCTTCCTGCTGATATTTTGGCAGTCTTGACCAGGAGAACTAGCGTAAATTGAGGACCATCCTGACGAAATTCCAGCAGGATAATTAAACCGGTTGGGTTGACTATCTGGAACAGAGGGAGAAGCTGAAGCAGGAACCGGATGGTAGAGGGCCATTAAAGCACTAGTTGTCACCTCCTCTGGGATACTACAATGGTTCATTCCAGGCCTATGGGAAATTTTACAACAGTAGATCATCAGGACAGAAGTACTCTCACATGCATGTGCATGTGCAGGACAAAAACACACACTAGGTCTTTTACCGTAGTACATTATTTTGGGCTACCTTATTGGATGGCATTTCTAGATTGATAATTATATTGACTTCTTGGTTGGATGATTGTAGAGGTAACTTTAGATGCAAACTACATTATTCTTATCACTCAGCCAAAACAAGTTGTCCTATAACTAAATGCCAAGATAAAAAATGACAGAAAGAGAAATTGATTGAGCTTACAGCCAGGTCAGCATCATACAGAGCCATTTATCAGGAAGGCTCCTAGGATTTGTACCAAGTGGAAGAAGTCTCCATTTTTGACATTTATCACAAGAGACCCAATTGTCCTTGACTAGAGGAACAACTCCTGTTGCCTTAGCATTGGAAATGTGTCCATTTCCAGATGGAGGCGCCACATTAGAAGCCCCCCTATGATAGTTGTCTTCAAAAGATGGCTTTTTGGATTTTTTACCCTTGCGTTTCTCTTTGGTCATGCTGTGACACCCAACGATGGCAATGCTTCTTTCCATTAGCTGAGGATCCTTCAGTTTTCTTGCCAAAGTCATTTCCCCTAAAACTGAGTCTTCATCTTCTTCAAATTCCAAGTCTCCAAAGAAGTCTTTATATCTGTCTCCAGGCGTTCCCTGGTCTTTTTGGAGATTGAGTTTATCATTTTTATAAACCAGAATGTTAGCATGAGAGCTCTTCCCACTTTTAAGCGGTATAGAAGAATTAATCATTGACTGAACTTTTGATACTTTAGATCCTTGAGCACCCTGACCGTGAAATCCTTTATATTTCTTTTTGCTCCCCGAAGACTTCTTCTTAAAAGCTTGTTTCATGCCTTCCTCACAGCCAGATTTTCCTTTCTCCTTGACTAACTGTAACATAGAGCCAGCAGCTTCACCATTAAAAGAGTTTCTCCCCTCACAGACATTTGATTCAGAATGGGCTGAAAAAGAAGCATTTTCTGCTTCAGGTACATCTTTTTTGTTTTCCAAAACCTTAGTAGAAGAACCCAGCCCCCCATTCAACTTCGCAACCCAGTGTATATCTTGGGCAGGAGCACTCTCAAGAAGTCCCTTCACTGTAACTTCAGAGAAGGTTTCTTCTTTGACCTTATCGTGAAGAGAAGTTACAGGAACATCAACTGCTTCCCTCAAAGTACATTTTGTAGGATTCGCCATGCTATGTTCTAAATTTGAAAGCAATGGGAGTTTCAAAGCATCGGCAACAAGTTTCTCACAACCAACCATGCCCATATCAGTTTCCTTCTTCAACAGAATGCCGAGATTATCCTGACCACCATTGTTCTTCTTACTTGTTAATTCCATCGAAAAATCGTTGTCTTTTTCAGATGACTTCAATTTCTTGCGCTCCAAAACTTTTTGATTACTCCTACTGAAATGAGATCCATTGAATAACAACTCAGAACTATATAAGCTTTCCTTGTCCATTGGAATATGCTCACTCTTTCCCCTAAACTTTCCTTTCCCAGTAAGGTGAATCAGATCCTCAGGTAGAGGGGATAAAAGTAAGTCCATGGGTAATGATGTCATCATCTGCTCCAGTGCAGCAATATTGCAAAGTCAGAAAACCAGGCCATTATAATAAAAAAGCTCAGAACTCAAGATCAAGAATGAGATACAGTGATTCACCTGAAGAATACTAGTAGGAGATTTATCTGGCACATCCTGAAGATTACCACATAACCTTTCACTAGTTGTAAGGCTGTCATCAAAAGAACTTGATGGAGAGACATCAAGACCAAGTCCGCTGTAGATTTCAGCATTCTTTTGTGTCGACAAATTTTCAGAGCCAACTTTGATTCTAACTTTCAGAATTCTCTTGTCAGAAGGATTGGAAGTACTCTTAACAAGTCTGCAATTCGAAGTGAATCCTTTGGCACGTGTAGGTAGCAAATCGCCTTCCTGGGAATTGCAGAATGATGCTATTTTCCCCAGGGTTGCTTGAGACCTTGCTGACAGAGACACTCTTGATGAAGCTAATGAGTTTTGTCTTCCATCCTGTATTGCAACACAGAATATTATCGAGTAACCACAATTATTATGTAAACCAATACACAAACTAGTTCCTTCTTCAAGTAAAATATTTTTAACAGAGAGTACAAAGATTTAGATCTAGAAGCATCTACCTCTAAATGCAACTTTTTTGGGGACTTAGGAGCATCATGGTTATGTACTTCTTGAGAAGTCCTCGGATAAGACCTAGATGGAGACCGTTGATAGGTAGGCAGAAATGAACCATAGCCACCGAATTTCGCTCCTGTTAAGCATTCAAATCCCAATCAACGCTTCATGCAATGAAACCACATTAATGTGGCTCTAATTTTTCATGATGTCCGATGCTTATTTTCAACTTACCCAAATTCTCAGCTGAAACTCCACCTTCAAAATCTTTCTGAAAATGCCCCAAAATATTTTGGAGTTTTTCCTCCTTCAAAACAGTACAAAATGTTCAACATAAGATGATTGCTGACAGAAATTAAACTTCGGAGCCACGAGCTAATTATCTTATCTTAGTCTGGATCCCCTCTTGAAGTTCAGGAACCAGACATTGAATAACAGACATCTCAAAAGTTCCATAAACAAGTTTCCTGTCAGTTTTTAACTACAAGTGGAATGAGCAATGAATTACTCCAAATTCACAGATATGGTGTCCTATATCGTGCAAAGCATAAATGCATATTTCCTTTTACAAAACTGTTAAACTATTGGCTACACCAAGTTACTAAAAGAGCATTGATGGACAAGAAATTAATTAATCCAATTAGACATTGTTCTTAACAAGACAAAAAGGGAAATTAGAAGACAAGTCAACATGATATCTTCTGTATAAAAGCAATTCAACCCAAGATTACATACAGCTTTAAAAACTGAAGTACTCATACACGGAGGAAAATGAATATATAGCAGAGTGAAATAGAAAAACTTACAATGTAGGACAAAGAAACATCAGGGTCAATGGTTGAATCCTCATTCGCATTCTCATTATGATTACAATAAGCCTCTCCTTCTTCAAGCTCAGCCTCTTCTTCGTCTCGCCATAACCCTAACCCCATTCTCCGGTCTCTTCTATCCACATAAATCAACAAAAACAATGGGACAAAAACCAATACAATATCAAAACTCCCTATAAAGGTAAGATTTTTAAATTTTTTTTCAATCCTCAAGTCACCGTTTACTTTTCTTCTAAAATCTCAACAACCCATTTGAGAATATTGAAAACACAGAACAATCAGAAAACAATTTCTCCTGATCGGAGATATAGTTCAATTAGCTCTATCTATATAATGTATGTGCATTAGTGTCACAATTTCTCCTGAGTATATGTATATGCATAACATATAAGAACAGAAAAATATAAATTTTTTTAAGAATTGGCTTAGTGTCACAATCTTTGATTGCATACTGGTGAAGTTAGATCATATTACGCATTTAAGATAAAAACCATGAGCAGGGAAATGCATAGAAGAAGGTGAGAGAGAAATAAAGATTCTGGTATTGGTGTACATAGTACATACAGCAGTTAATCGTTTCCTTAAAAATAGATTTTATTTTATTTTTTTCCTTTTTTAAGTGTATATGAGAAAATATTATTTTCAGCTAATTTATATGTTGTTTTTCAAAATATTATTGCGGTTATATTGTAAGATTAAATAATATAGAGTATCTTTTAGAAATATTTATAAACAATTTAGATTAAATGTGCGGTCAAAAAGTTGACAAAATTTTATGAATCCCATAAACTATGCTGTTGAAAATGAATTCGAAGATAAGGTCCATAAGAACTAAAGCCTTGTTTGAGCCACTTTTTTGTAAAATGAGAATGAAAAATATAGCCGTTATTGGGGCCCACGCAAGAGATAGAAAATTTGAATTTAAATGTTGATGTGATGAATAACGGTCATATTTTTCATTTTAATGAGAAAATAAGATTGACATTTTAAGATGGAACCTCAAATCTTAACCTCCTCTAGTGTAACCAGTCAATTTTGTCAATGCCAGTGCATAGAGGTTGAGAAACGTGCTTTGGAATTTCATATTTTTTTAGTCCATTTCAATTCAATACATTTGTTATTTTATTGTATACTAGGTGCAAGCAACGTGCAATGCACGTTTGCGTAGTTTATATTTAATAGTTTTGTTTAAGAATTAATTTGTTATTAATAAAGATGTAATTTTTTTGGTTAATTAAATAATTAATGATGTAATGTTTATGTAATTGATAAATAATTAGATGTGAAAAATAAGGTGACCCAAACGGGGGCATAATTCATAAGTACTATCCACTTTTTCACTTCTTATTTTTATCTATTTATAAACATTTCTCAAACATATGCATAATAAACTCAATTGTTAACTTATTTTCTTATCTGCTGCTAATAAATACTATTAAATCTTTCAATTAAACATGTCATGTATGAAAGGTTATAAAAAATTTCAAAATAAAAAATTGGAGAGAAATGGACAAATTCACAAAGGGTCCACTGTTTGGATGAAGGTTGACTGCAAAAAATACTTGGACCAAAATTCTCATAGGTTGACTTAAACGGCCTTCCATATTTATGGGCCTAGTATTAATTCCTCGATTAAGGAATAGAACCTCACATCAAATAAAAATAAAAATAGGGAAAAAAAATCATAAATCAGGT
>CAIGRM010169780.1:0-17820 GCA_903798335.1 Fraxinus albicans
ATGTTTATGGGGATCTTCACCTGTAAGACCATGAAAAGTAGGGAAAAGATGAATTAGCTCAGATTTTAATTCGAAAGTAGTAGCAGCATCTAAATTAGGACAAGTAATGCATAGAGGTTGTTGATTCAAGTTAGGGGCTGCAAGCTCTTTCAAAGTTCGATTGTCCTCAACTATGACTTCCTCTTCCTTTGATTCAAAATCACCAGGGAATAGAGTCTCATGATCAAAATTGTTCACTATGTAATTCTACTGATTGCCATTCTTTAACGTACGTAAAGTTCTTTCTAGTTTCGGATCGTACTGCAATTCACTTTGATTAGAAAATCGAGTTGTGGGCATAAACAAATAAAATAAATTAAAAAGAATCTAAAGTAAGAAAAACAAATAAAGTTCTATGTTAAAATTGTTAAAAATAATAAATTGCCTAAAAACTTAGAAAATTATGATTTTTTTAATTAATTTTTTTTAAATAAAATAAACAACTAAAGAAATAAAAAAATAAATTAGCACAACTCCCTGGCAACGGGGCCAAAGTTTGGTGTGTGCTGTGGCAGGCACCCAAAAGTAATACATTAACCTCTAAAACTAATGTAGTAGTGTGTAATTCAATATTTTATGTTTCGTACAATGATTGGGGGGTTTTTGTAAATTAAATTAACGAAAACAATCAAAAGACTATCCTTGGTCTAAGTCCACATCCACCGTCGAAAATCAACGATTGACCATAGATACAATGATAATTCAATTGATATTTTGAATATTCATCGTTGGAATTGATTCATATTTCTCCTTAATTTTAGTTAATTAGAAACCATCTTTCTAATTAACCCTAATTATTAAATAACCCAGACCATTCTCAAGATTCAATTTAATAACAGTTTTACACAATAGAGAAATCAATGAACTAGATAACACAAACACCAGCGGTTGCATTCAATCTATTTAAACATTCTTCTTAAGATTCAAAACCTCTATCGTAGAAAATCATCAAATCCTAGTGTTTCGTAAGTTAAAGGGATCAAACAATTACGGATATGATATTTAACTTAGCGGTAGATTGTAACGAATAACAAACTAGTAGGCCTCCTAGCAATCAAACATAACAATCATGAAAATAAGTGCACAAGAATATTCAATATGCAAAATAAGAATCAAACAATAAGGAAAACTATTTAGATCTCACAATATGTGGTTCCAATGCTTCAATTTCCTTCGACTAAGTGTAAAATTTTAGTTACAATTCATGAATCTAAGAAAGAAATAATGAAGAATGGAGTTTGGAGGCGTTCTCTACGTTCTGGTTCTATTCTAGGGTTTTAAAATATGTACTTATAGTTCTTTCCATAAGTAGTTGACTTAAATTCAGAAACCAAAATTCGCGTCCCGATTTGGCCTGGGCGGCGCCCTGTAGAAAATGGGACGGCCGCCCAGGCATAAATATTGACTTCTGTTAATGAAGTCGCCCGACCAACATAATTGAGCGGTTTTCAATATTTTGGTCATATCTTCCTCTTTTGATATCTGATTGAGTTGATTCAAGATGTGTTACAAAGATAACTCAAAGAGCTACAACTTTACTTCAGATATTATCTTCCAATTTGATTGTTTGCCATGTCAAAAATGTGTCTCAAATTAAGACTAAAAATTTGACGCATAACCTTTTCGGCCATGAGTTGATATATAATAATACTATGATTGTACTTCATCCCTTGGACTTCTTTTTTCATCTGATTGAGCTCTAACACTCTCAAATCTTCATCGTTAGGTTCTACATAACTTTTGAGTATTTGCATTTCAGTCCCCAAACTTCATTTCTTTCATTTTTTGCCATTGTTCGCTTATTTATTCCACATTACGCCATATCCATAGCTTTGTCACCTAAATCAAAATATAAACGTAATGAGTATATTTTGGCATTAATTAATCATACGAACCCATAAAATAAGGAATGAAAAATATGCATTTTACATTACTATCAATGATATCTGAATGAATGAGGTCCAACGGCTATGTAGAAGCAGATAGAAGATACTGATAGAATGCAATAGCTGAAGTCTGAATGTCAGCAGGAGTAGCTAAGATTTCCCCTGCCAAATCCTAATGAACCTAATATGCAATTTGATCCGATGCCCTGAACCATCGCATGAAAATAACGAGTATTGTGATATCTTCCAAAAACCCTCCTCAATAGATAAGGTCCGGAAATAACAAACCCTAAAATAGTGATATATATTTTTATACCAACCTCATCTTGTATTTGTCTTCCAAAAAATCCCAAGGAGTTAATCTACCAACTCGTATTGTTTTTACTATTATATCGGGAGTTAATATATTATATATAGATAGTATTTTATAGTACAAAATCGAATTTGAATTTTATATCTTTCTTAATTATTCGATGAGTTTTATCCATCATTCTAGCCAAATATAAAATTGTTACAGAAATCAACTACAACCCATCAATCTTCTAGATCGAATGAATGTTGTTACGCTTTATCCGACGAGGGTCCAAGCACCTACCACGTGGCGGCCAACTAGCAAGCCTAATCAAGTCCGCAACCATTTCCCTATCCTACTTGACCAACTGAGGCCATAAATCATAGGTAGTCGAAGTGATGCAAAACCTTAATCTAGATGCAATGTAGAGGTCGACCCTCCATGACTTAGGTGAGGTGCCTTAATATACTACAAAGTAAATATAAGGTAATTAGCCCCTCAATATGAGAAGGCATCTTCTTCCTTCCCATCTTTCAAGAGGTATTTTGTACAAGATCTTTCTGAATGATTAATTGATGTAATATTTCTGCAGCAGACGCCTCACAGTCAACTTGTCAGATGTCAGACCTAAGTTATATGATGACTACTTTTAAAATCACTAAATGCCCATGAACCTAAGATTGATGGACTGACACTTAGGAAGAAATGCCTCGACCGCCAAAATGATGACACATGCCTTTTCATCCAACGAGTTAGTAAAGTAGAGAAGATGATATTAAGTTCACATTTTGTACCATTTGAAGGTAATGAAATTTTACACTTAATAATATTCTTACTAACTCTCCTTTTTTTTCTATGTACCTTGTTGCCCATTTACTCATGTGGCTCACGTCTTCCATCCATATATATAAGTTGAGCGTTTTGACTGTCAGAGTGCTCGCAGTCGCCTTCCCGACGTTGGAAAGGACTACGTGCTTCTAACAATTTGTTCAAGTGTACAGGAGCTATATGCATGAACGTGAGTGGAGTCAGTTGACCACGTGACCGGTCATAAATCGAGATCAACAAATGTAATCGACACGATCGCTCATCGGCTATATACTGCATATTTTGACGTATAGATTTTAAAAGAAGTGTTGTACTTTTATAGACATGCATGCGTCCTTGACTATATTAGCGTCAAAGCATAGATCAATTCTGTCTTAATTAGATTCTTTACGTTCGTAGTTCACTTCTTACCATAAGTATTTGATTTATTTGTCTCCTTAAATTTGTGTTATAATTAGAGGATGTTTGGTAAACTTTTTCTTGTAGATTATATTTATGAGTCTAACGGGATAAAATGTATAGGTCTTATGGAATGTGTCAACAAAAATGATTAGCAAGGTTTGGCTAAGCTTTTCACACTTATAAACTGGTCAGACATTATTTTATCAACATATTACATAAGATATACAACTTTTATTTACTTATTATCTCACATTTTTTCGTAAGATCTACAATTTATAATATATTAAAAGATTTTTCAAATATACAAATGTTTGAAAAACTTATAAGCTGAAAAAGGACTACCAAACATGTTCCATAAGTCAACTGTCAACATGCATTGCTATGCTTAAAGTGCACATAACTCAAAATAGGAATGTTTTTGAAGGAATATGTTGTACGTGCAATCGCATCGTGGTACTACGTGTTTAGTATCGATTGAAATCTAAATTTTAATCTAAATCAAAATTAACAATTAATTTTAATAACATATTTCATGGAATCCACAATTGTTTTAACTTTGATCAAAATTTACTAAAAATTTGATTTTAATCTCCACCAAACAGGGGCAAAATCACAATAAATTTCTATTTTGATAATATGCTAATTTTAAAAATTCTCCAACGATTGTACACTAATCGAATCTACAAATTGCTTATATCATTTCAAAGTTTACTTCGAGAACTACATTATGGACATATCGAATAATTCAAACAGATATCGAAAATAGTTAAAACAACGTTAAACGCGAGCCTTAATAAAAGACGTCTAACTCGTATTTTTTTAAAAAAATTCAATTATTTCATTAACATTTATTAATTTTGCGATACAAATTTCTCAATGTAATTTTCATCATTTTATTAGGAAATTTATACGGAATATGACATCAAAATTTTTCGAAATTTTACATCCGAAAAGATCATATCCCATGTAAATTTTCGGATGTAAAATTACATGGGGGTATGATTTTTTTGGACGTAAATTTTTTATTATAAAATTTCTCCCAACTTCTTTGCCCTCCTCCCCCTCCCCTAATTTTTATGATCTGCGTCCGCCCCTGACTACATGCCACCCCTTGTCTCCACCCTTTCAAGTAACACTCGCATATGGAGAGCTTTCAAATAATGAAAACAAATCATAAATATGATGAGGTTAGATTTAAAGATTATAAATTCGATTAAGTAGTATTGTACAATTATGGGGGAGGGGACACTACAAAAAAATCCAGCTCCACTGACCAGGGATTTAGCGAACAAAAAATATTGGCTGTAATTATGGACATATCGAATAATTCAAACAGATATCGAAAATAGTTAAAAATACGTTAAACGTGAGTCTTAAAAAAAGACGTCTAACTCACATTTTTTTTTTAAAAATCAATTATTTATTATTTTTGCGATACAAATTCAATGTAATTCTCATTATTTTATTAGAAAATTTTATATGGAATATGGCATCAAAATTTTTCGAAATTTTATATCCGAAAAAGTCACATCCCATGTAAATTTTCGGATGTAAAATTACATGGGGTATGATTTTTTTGGACGTAAATTTTCGATTGTAAAATTTCTCCCAATTTCTTTTCAAGTTCGATTATGCCCCCTAACTTTTAATATCTACGTTCGCCCCTGACTACGAACGCTTCAAAGTGCACCTTTCCTTCCCTTTTTCTTTATTTTTTTGATCGACATCTAATATTGCAGGTTATGTTGGACATGGGTTCGAAGATCCATTATCCATGGACCTTCTGCTGATGTTCGAACGGGTTACGTATATGGCAAAATGCACAATACTGACTTGTATATAATTAACATACAATTTATTTATATAGTTGTTTAGTCAATAGAAGAACGTCATTAGACGACATTAAAAAATAAAATGTGTTGGTATTTTCCTGAATATTTATTGTACTTATTTTGAGGCTATACTTTGGATTTTAGCATGTAAGAGAGAGAGTGTATAATCGTAAAAAAAAATTCCTATTTTTTAAAACATTTTTAAAGGACAATCTTTTAAAAAAAATAAGCAAGAATTAAATTAGCTCAGTTGTAATTTGCTCGTTACACGTGTCTCATAGACATTTGTTGTCTTGACATCTAGAATATTCCACCAAGTTTTATTGTGACATGAGTCGAAACGTGACATTTTAGATTATTCTATTGCATTTTACATAAAGTATAAATACAGATTTTAGGGATTTTATTCAATGAAATATTACACTAAAAACTGCCCTTAGCCCAATTTGAAAAATGTCAAATTATTTTAGGGGTGGACATTTTATGAGAATCGAACTTCCCTAACCGAATCGAACCAATATCACTTGTTCCAATCCGATTCCGAAAAAATAAATTAGGAACAGAACTAAAACTGGAATGGAGAATCGAGAACTAAGTAATTTTGATTCGTGAACCAGAATTGTGGATATCCAACTCTAGAATCGACTTTTTCCCTTTTTATATATTTTTTCATTTTTACAATTTATTCAATTGATCCAATGACCCAGACAACAATTAGCAAGTTTGCAAGGTACAAGAAATATGAAGTTTACAAGGACCAAGTATTCAAAATCAACCACATTCACTCATTTTAGTAATTGAATTATATCACCCTCGTTCAAAGACACTACCCGCTCTACAAATCCTTGTTGAGGCGCCGAACTCAGAGTCAACCGCTGGAATTTGATGTTGTATATGGGATCCTATTCGTTGAAAATATTTGCAACAGATTAAAAACGTGTAGCAATATTTATATTTTGTGGCCTATTTTATTTTATTTTTATTTTTATTATTTTGTTAGATGTTGACTAGATAATTTGTATTGTTAGCTTATGATTTTTTTTTAAAAATGTTATGGGTAGAATCGAATTTGAATCCCAACCGACGATTTTGGTTTACGTTTGATTTCAATGATGACATAGACCCAAGTGCTTTCATTTATTATCAAATATTCGAAGTGGAAGGAGTGATTTTGAGTATTGAAATATTCGAACAAACTCACGCGACCTTCATTGTTTCATGGTACTGAGCCATAGATAAACGCCATGGCAAATCAACTCATTCCCACACCTTACTCACTCATAAGCAATCTAAAACTAACCAAAACCTATTTCTCCCTCTTCTATTAAAAGAGGGAATACTTACTGTTCATTTGAGACGTAGTTTCATCTCCCAATTTTACCCTTCAATCTGTTTTCACACTTATCTGGTTCGTCCCTGCCTCACTTTTGTCCTTGCCTCACTTTCATCAGCCCTTTCCTTTCACTTTCACTTTCAATTTTACTTTCCCTTTCTCTTTCTTTCCGGCTTCATGGTCTATAATCCATTGTATTTCATATGTATTTCCCCCAAATCAACAATCCAAATCCAACTCTCTCCAAAGTCTAATCAAATTCCAAATTGTGAACTGAAGCTGAATAATTCCATTGATTGATTGATTCCAGGATTTCCATTCGGAATCGAAGGTCGAAGCAGAGTGAGCACCGCAGCAGCTGCTGCTACTGACACAGTGACTCAACGGGTGACGACGGGCAAGGCCGTGAGGACGAGGAGAAAGTCGCCGGTTTCGCCAACGACGTGTTCTGCCGTTTTGGTTTCTGAATCTTCCGCCACTGCTTCAACCGGACTGGTGGCTGGATTCGCCCCTCAGGTGAGCCGTGGGCATTTCAGGAGTTTATGTTTTTGCACGATTTTTTATTTGTTGTATTCATTTTTTGTTCCACACACAGCGCCACGGAGAGGAGAAATGAAGAGATAGAGGTTATACACTCATTGTCGGCACCCAGGTCTCATGTACTCTTTTGCTCAGGTAATCCCCCATTCACTCTGAATCTTGCAACCAATTTCTCATTTTATTCTGAATTGGGTTTTGTACAAGTTGAATTTAAAGTTCGTGTAGTTATATTGCTACTCGAATTTGTTATAATTCTGTCAAATTTGCTTATTTCTTGAATAATTTTCTTCTTCTGCTGTCTGTCATAGTCCACTTTTTTTAAATTTCTTTTTATTGTTAGGACAGAGATGTCTAGTGCATCAATTGTGAGATTTAAAATACTATTGCTTAAGTTTTGAAAATTTTGTAAACTTTTTCTTTGTTACATTTATGTTTCCTTTGGAAATCAACTTTGAAGAGGACAATAGAAGATAACACAATGAACATTTAGCGATCTTTGGTAAATGGTCATCATTATTATCAATCTTACCAAATTTGATGTGAACTGAATTATTTCCGGAAGCGTAGGAATGTTTTCATGTTATTATTATTGACCTCTGTAATGAAATAATGAGGCAGCTTTGTTTTCCAGTGGGTTTAGAGTGAGAGCTGTTGTTAGAATTGTGATATCTTGAGGCTGATCATATCAGAGGCATATTATGGTTTTCTACCATTTTATTTCGGGACTAAAACAAATTAAAATAAGAGTTGGATTACTTTTTACCCAATTGAATGACATCTTGGGCATCTGAAGCATGTGAAACTATAAATCAACATTCAACAGCATCATTTATCAAATAATCCAGAAAGTGAGATGTAATGACTGCTCAAAAGTTTTCGGTGGCATCAGTTGATCTTCATCTGTGTTTGCAATGAACTAAGACCTGGCATTTATCATCAAAGCCTTACTTTTGTTGATATAACTAATAAGTAAGACCTTGCACTGCGTTGCCAATTAGTCTACCATTCTTAGCTCTTACGTCTGAGAAATCGATATTCTTATCTTATATATCTTTTTAAAGAAAATCATATTTGTTCCCATTCTTGATTTGAGTCTAATTATGAATAAAAGTTTCTTCCATTATGTTATTCTCTTGAAGAGGTTTAAAAGAAGAGGGAAAAAGTGACGAATTACTATAGCGGAACGCCTTTGATTAATTTGTTTACTAAGGTTTTGGGGTTTTGATTTCTTGTTAGGGCAAATTGGAAAAATATGAATTTGTAATCTAACCAAATAACTTTTGTGTGAAGGTACAACGATGGTGATCCTATATCAGGGGATGATCAATCATACATGGTGGATAATGTGTTGAATTACCATTCTGATAAAGCTGCAAAGATGGGAGCTGGATTAAAACATATCATGGTATGCTAATTTGTGCTGCATGAATCGGTTAAATGTCTATTGTCTTGTATATAGTTTTTGGAATGTTTCATGTATAATTTGTCATGTCTTTCTTCTTGAGGCAATATGAGCTTTCAATTTTAAGATACTTTTGACACCACAATATATGAAACAAATTTGTGCTCACAAAATCTTTCAAAGGAAAAAGTTGATCTTGAATCTATTTTGATATGTCCTATGATTTCATGCACACGCTAACTTGTTTACAATTGCAAACGTGTATTCGTGGTTTGTATTGTTTTAAGTTCTGTGTAATGTTTTTTACCAAATTATGCCGCTCTTATGTATTATAGACAAAATAGAGATAGTGTTGCATATATTTAACATGCTTGAGATTGAGATGGTTTCTTTATGTGATGTACCCTTATTATGTTATCTATAATTATACTGAAGCAACATTACAGTCGACTCCCTTGCTTCTTTCCCTTGCTGTTTTTCTAATTATTTTTATTTGCTTGTTTCAAGCTAATTTCAGGACTTGATTTACCACGTTAGTAGGCACCAAGATTTCCAGGATAGTAGGTGCTTCTATGCAGTTTTTGTTGATGATGCCAAACAAGATTTTTCCTACCGTAAATGTGTGGAGAATTTCCTCAAGGAAAAGTATCCCGACAAGGTCGAAGCTTTTATTCCCAAGTATTATAGAAGGTAGCAAGCTCATACAGGCTGGAATAAGGATCGTGGTTTTGCCTCAGGTGAAGCTAGAACTCCTGGCTGGAAACAAGATCGTACGCCTGCTCCAGATGAAGCTGGAGCTCCATGCTGGGGCCCAGATCGTACTCTGGCTCCAGAAGAAGCTGGAACTTCGCTGTAGACTAATCTGGAACTCAAGGCTGGAAAACAGGCCGTCGAGATGAAGCTGGAACTCCAGGCTGGCACACAGAACATAATCTAGCTACAAGCTGCAGACGAATTTGAAACTTAAGGCTGGAACAATGGAACAAGGGTCCTACTCAGGCTCCAGATGAAGCTAAAACTCCTAGCTGGCAGTAAGGTGAAAGAAAAGGCAGGTCATTTTAACATATTGGTTGTAAATTCGAATTAGATTTGTGGATGTTTAGTGAATCGCGTAGGCAGGCCTTAATGACTTGTTATGTTTTCAACTTGAAAAGTTCCACCAAATGATGGATGGATGGGTGGGCGTGTGACTTCAAATTATTATTGGTTGAATTTCTACTAGCAATATTTTAATTATTGCTTAGTGTTTCTTTTTGGAGTTCTCTTCAATACTTTGTTGGTGTTGAAAATTTAAGCATATGTTTGGCTGATTAATCCATTCATATTTTCTGCAGGACAAAGATCCGAAAGGATTAGACAAACAAATAGATGCAACAGATGATGATTGTATGGATGTGGCCAGATCTTATTCAGAAGGCGAAAGATAGAGGTTTGGATGTGATGTAGTTATGTTTTCTGAAATGGGCATGAACCTGAACCTGGGAAAACATTTTACCTCCATTTTATGAATATCTTTACATTTTTTTTCCTTAACTATGCGTAAAGCAGTAAATTGTTCTTCAGGAGTTAAAATACATATTTATTTATGTTTTTTTCCCAGTATTATTTTTGAGGAAGATATGATCTGGTGAAGTTTATTAAGCTGGTGCAGCAAACAGGGCTTTATGTTCATCTCAGAATAGGCCCCTATGCATCTGCTGAATGGAATTTTGGGTAATGTTAGAGAATAAAAATGAAATTTATGTAGAAATAAATTATAGAATTCCCTTTTTCAGCATAATTTTTGTTCCTTAGCATCTTTTATTGTTTCAATTTCAGGTGTTTTCCAGTTGGGCTCAAGTATGTCCCAGGCATTATTTTCAGGATAAGAATGCTAAGATCCAACAAGAAATGAAAGATATGGAGGCATCACTTTTTAAGCCAAAGTAGAGGCTTCTCTTGCTGATGGAGTTTCATGGAGAATGCTTGAGGATGATATTGAGGAAAATGAGTTTTGTGTTATCTCCTTACTCCTTCGAAGTAGCTTTGGTCCCTTTCTATACTAGAGACATCGCATTTTTGATAATATTTTCAGGTAGTGTTGATTGTCGTATTATGTTCATGCTTGTAGATTTGACTTTATAGTAGGTTTGAGAGTTAGATGATTCAAGGAACAATTAAAAACACTTCCTGAACAAGATGTTCTGGTTAATACCTTGGGATTTCAATTAACTTTAAATTTATTTCCCTTATTCCTTGTGTATTCTGTCTTGCCATTTAAATACCTTCGAATGGTTTATATTGCCATGTTCCATCATAAAATTGAAGGTTGCATCTCCTACTGTCATGGAAATTAATCAATTGTTGTAAAATGTTGTTTTGACGGTCTTATGCTTATTATTATTATTATTATTATTATTATTATTATTGAAGACCATAATAAATACAGAGTTTATGGTTTATTTTTTTTCATTTCTGTAATGTTGTTTAATGGTAATTGAATTTATTAAAATGTTAGCTATAACGGTATTGACCACGAGGGCACAATTTTTGCATATATACACGCGAGCCCGCCCACACATTTATATAATTATATTTTATTTAGTAGTGGAGGGTGGGATGCAGTTTTCTCTTGATTCTATTATTTTCTCTTGATTCTATTATTTGAAGCCGTTTGCAAGAATTGTTTATTTGAAATAATATTAACACTCACTCCTTGATGTTACAGTATATGATGCCACCTTATGGGGCTTCGTATGTGGCATATGGAAAAAACTCAAAGAAGCGGGCTTCGATGAAGAGTCCGTCAAACGTAGAGACAAGGCTGCTCTTGTCGCCTATATTGCTGAACTCGAAGTCGAGGTCTTTTTTTCTTAACTTCTTTGTGTATTTATATATTTAATCGTTCGATGTTTCTTTCTTTCCATCTTTTTTTTATTGATTTTCTATTTTCCTTGTTCGTGTAGTTTATTTCTCTCTCTTTGCAAAGATCAAAGGTATAATTCATATGATTTTCCCAAGCTTCTTTCTTAATTTCTTTATTCTTTGGACGAGTTTGAGCCTCTATTTTTGTATTCATTTGTAGTTTCTCTGAATCGATAAACAACTGGTTCATTCTCTTGTGGATGAAAGATTAAAAAACAAGCGATTTTGCTCTTTTAGTATTGTTAGGTTTGTCTTTATTAACAAGAGCTTCCTAAAAAATTAAGGGTTGATTGGGAGTATCACTTTTTGTAGCACTTTTTAGTTTTGAAAGGTTGCTTCACTGGATTTTGTAGCTGACAAACCTCGTAACAATGTAGAACAATTGTCTCCAGTTCCAATCCATATTGCCGTCAATGTCAACTTGTTGCCAAATTTTTGGAGCCTTATCCCGAGAAGGAAATAGTAATGGGTTTTGAATGTGAGGGGTTTAACATTCGTTGCCCTGTGACTCTTTGCATCATGCAGATTTTTTTTTTTAAAATTTTATTATCAATTTATAGTTTCTTTCGTAGAGAATTGAGAATTCTTTCATGGTAATGATATCAATATCTTCATTTTCAATGCAATATTTCGACATTCATGATGCAATATCTCAATACTCTAACATTACCTTAAAAATAACTCCGCCCATGCATTGCACGGGTAGAAAACTAGTGTTAATATAAGAACTAAACTCAAATGGAGCAACTTGTTAGAAAAAGTATTTCAGTGGATCACAATGCACACAAAGAAAAGGCAAGGACTGAAGAAGCAATTGTTGAAGAAAAGAAGAAAAACGTAAAACAAGGAAAACACGACTCTACCTTACTAGACTTGGAATGAAGGAGAATATGGCAGTACACTCCTCCAACGGATTGATCTTCAGCACTCAAAACCATCCCTGATTCTAGGGATTTCATTCATGGTGTGTCTCCTTACGGTTAAAGGATTTGTTAAGTGTATAGTATGCAATTTATTTTCTTATATATAAACAGATGCTCTGGGCTATTTTGAGTTGTATTAAATCAATTAATAAAATACCCAATTTCATCTCCTCATCCTCGACTTTCTGGTTTTTATCTCAACTAACGGGTTTGGAAAAGACAGATTAGAGTAGCAACTAGATGCCACTGCCTTGACGGATTTTTAATCGGAACTACCAAATGTCCACTGAAAAACATTGAAAAAAATAGAAAACGGAAGGAAGTTACCAAAACGAACCCTGATTTCATTGAACGAGTTCAACAAAACTAACTTTTGTTAAGTTGGTTGATGTCCTCGATCTCTGATGATAAACTCAACACTCTAGTTGACTATTCCACGACAGTTGAACTCTGGTCAGCTGTTGAGAGAGCCTTTGGATCGGACTTGAGCTTAACAAATGAAAGAAACCAGGGACCAAACTGCACGAAGTGAAATTTTGAGCACTGTGATCGCCATGCTTATCGCAAGGACATGTTTGGCAAAAGAAGATCATGATATGGCTATGACATGCGATCCTAATGGTTCTTCTCATGCAATCATAAGTGTAAAAATTCGAGAAATATTTTGTTTTCTTTTTGGTTTCGTCAAAGTTTTGAAAAGCAATTTGCCCAATGATTTAACCTAAGAAATAGGAGAGAGAAGCTAAAAACATATCCTAGACTTACTCGTGTATCATGTAGGGACAAAGTATTTAGAGGATTGGATGGGCTATGATGCCATTTAATTGTGTTTAGTCCATTGGGCTACGATGAAATTGGGATAAGCCCAATTGCTAGAATTAATTGGCCATTGCCCAATAACTCAAAATTGACCTTGCCCAAACTCGAGCCCAACTGTGGATGCACGTGTGCTAGCTACTATGGACCGTTGATCAACTGCTGAGATCCACAGTGAGGAATGATGGTATTTAAATGGATTGAGTGGTTGCCCTAATCAATTTTCCTCATCTGGTTTCTGTGAGAAGCTTCTGGGGTTTTTTCTCTCTGTGTGGATCTTCTCTTATTCTCTTGGTTGTCTACTGTGTGTAGTTCTAAAACTTCTGGCTTTGGGTGAAAATCTGAGTGATTATAGTCTTTGTCATTCTTTGTTTAAGGTTTTCGAGTTGAGATCAGTTTGTTGATCTTGTGTCCATTGAAGTAGCTGCGTGTGTCGTTCATTATTTAGGGCTTGGGTTTTGTGGTTGTTTCATTTTGTACATAAGGGTACAATGTATTTTCTGAGCCCAAAATCATATAAATCCCTAATGTTGGTGATCTTTTATTAATCAGTTGTGTTCTTGAGTATTCTGATTTCATTTTGAGTTATATCAAGATTGAAAGAGTATTTCCTGCAAACAAAAATCTATTGGAAAGATAAGAACACATTGTAGACATACTCCTTTAACTTGTATGGGCAAACTATCTTGATGATTGAAAGAGTATCTCCTACACACAAAAAAAAAAAAAAAAAATTCAAATGGGAGAAAAGCTAAGAACCCATTATTGACTTGGGCAAATTATCTCGGGATTGAAAGAGCATCCCTAAAAAATATCCTCGGATTGAAAGTATCTGGGGATACAAATTATCTTGGATTGAAAAGCCATCTCTCCTTAATAGCCCTAGATTGAAAGATTATCTGTGGTTGGATTTATTTGCCCCACTAATGGCTCTGGATTGAAAGAGTATTTATGGTTAGATATCTTTGTCTCATTAATGACATTGAACTGAAAAAATATTAGAAAATGCTAAGTGTACATAATAAATGTAAACAATGGATGACATAATGTGTTGTGGCAACCATCCTGTCATTGCTGTGAAAGTGTTAGATTTGAATTAAATGTGTTGATCAATGCCACTTGCAATTATATAGAATATTATGTACTTGTAGCATCACTCAAAAATATTTTATGTTGGATTTCCTGCCATAATATTAGGCTATGTTTGATAGCCTCTATTTTCCATGAAAAATGGAAAATATTTTCCTTTTCCATGAAAAAGAGTTGTTTGATGGATAAAATTTAGCTAAGAAAAAGTTTTCTCTCTCCCCCTCCCACGTGCCACTTTCTTTGAAATTGTGAAAAATGGNTTCCATGTAAAATAAAGCCAAACGCGAACAAAAAGATCCAAACTTTTAAAAAATTTCCAAGTGAAAAATTATATCAATCAAACACACTTAATTACAATTCCCGGTAAAATATTTTCTAGGAAAATCTTTTCCCTATAAAACATTTTCTTTCCACCCATTTTCCACCCTTGCAATCAAATGGACCCTTAAAAATTGCAGAAATATCTATAATAAAAAGGCCAAAATTATACAGATACTGGATTTCTGTTGGATTATTTTGTATATAATGCCTCAAAATACTTGTAATAGTTATTTGCTGAGGGTTCATTTCTGTCACAAATGCCTCGTATCACTGAATATCCATCTATTTTGCTATGGCCTTAGCTTATTATAATCCAAAAAAGAAATGATCCAAAACAACAATACATAATCTCAAAACAAAGCACCGAAAATCCTCCATTTCACTTAAATTTGAAACTTTGATTTGGAGGATTAATGTTACATGCTGTAATAATTATGCTCCACCTGGGTTCCACTTTAGCAACAAATGGCCCAATTATATGTCCATGTGTCAAAAATGAATATTTTCACCTCGGACCATTGAGCCCCTCCTCATCAATCGAATGAAGACCCTTAATCACTTGGCTAATAGATAATTCAAAGCCTCATCGAAATTGCAGCATTAAAAGCTTTAGCTCGACATCGAACATAGATGTCATTTTAGTGCAAACCCCTTACACAATCAAATCAACCTGGATTTTACCTTAATAAAACCTGACGTGCACATAATGCATTGCTTTATAAATGGCACAAAAGCCCAAACCTCAACGAGATACTTGAAAATTGAACTTAATCATGACTTTTAACATAATGATGAGAAAAAGTAACCTCATGACCTGATTTTCCTTCAACCAAATGATAGCCATGTGTCGTCTTCTTTGACATCTTACTCTTTCCTTTTCCTGTGTCAAACGCAGGCGGACCTAAACCCACTTTTTCCTTCAATTCAAGGATATAGACTCCATATTCAGGGACCAGGCTGGAGAGCGTCGAGCAGAAAGTTGGAGAAAAAGTAACCTCATAAAATGACCAAAAATTCACTAAAATTTGTCTACAAAAAGGGCCCTTTCATAACTAGAAAAGGGTTGAAAATCAAAGGGTGAGAAATTAGATTGAAAGTCCAAAAATCCAATCTTCCAATCTCTAAAAAGTCGCCACACACTACAACAAAAACAGCCTATGATAACATTCAAAAAACGTTGCCGTAGGCCTACGGGAACATTTGGATGTGTCTTGCAAATCGAGATGTTATCGTAGAGTAAAGAGATAAGGCAACATTTTTTAAACTTTGCCGTAGAAAGATATGGCAACGTTTGGCAAACGTTGCGAAAGACTGTCTTTCGCAAACGCCAAACGTTGAAGTAGGGTTTTTTTTTTTTTTTTTTTAAACAACAATTTATGCAAATAGATTGGTAAAATTGAAAATGCACCTTATGAACAAATTTTGGAATTACATAAAAATTGATAATTTTACTTGAATATTAGAATGTAATACAACACTTAAATAAATGTAAGAAATATATGTACATAAAATCAAAATTATTCCTCAAAACACAGATAATAAATTTCATTTTAGCACCACCACAGCTAATATTCCTTGCACACAATCGATAGTTCAAAGCCAATAACCATTTAAGTATGAACTAACTAGAGAACTGCTTCCAAATTGGCGTTCCACTCCTTCAACTACTGCTGTGATGGTGCTCCCATGCTCTGCGACCTTCTCCATTCTTGATGTAGTATCAAAAGGCATTTTGTGATATCTAGCATAGCTATAACTTCACCATTTTCAACAACAGGAAGGTGCCTAAATTTTCATGTTAAAGGTAAAAGAAACAAACATGGAAAAATTAAAATAGGGGTAACTCTTTGGCAAACATTATAAGTAAAAAAAATATCCAAAAAGGTTGATGGCCCAGAAAGTTACTTGATGTCATGTTTAAGGCACAAAACTATAGGGATTTGTACCCTTGAAATCATTCTAATCTCCATCTCTTTTTGGTATCAAAATCAAGCTTCCAACTTCATCAATCAAATGAATGTAAAGAACGAAGATTATCTGGAATTGGAAATAGACATTAAAATATAAACTATGTTTCAAGTAAGTTGCACCACCTAATAAGATTTGTACAGTCACTCAATCCAGAAACCTCAACAGTTAAATGAGTTTTATTAATTGCTATTCTTTTTTTCTTAAAGCTAAACTCCATTAATTTTTAGGTGAGCAACCAGAAAACCAGGTAGCATGAACTAGGCACATTTATGAAAAACATAATAATACATCATTTATAACTTTAAACATTTTTCAATAAAAAAAATCCTGCAATCATAGCATGTAGGCTTCAATTAAAACAAAAGTCAAACATAACCATTTTCCCGTCAAAAACATGGTTGTTGGTCTAAATCAGCCACAAACGTCCCTGAAAACAAGCTCGTTATCTTGTACACAAGAATCTTAATCAAAACAAGACATATGTCAAAAACTATGCCAACCTCTCCAATCCGTATCTCCAATTACATAACAATCCATCAGTCAAAGTAAGCATCGAGGGATTACGTATTTGTATAGGAGTAGAGATTTCTTGCATTGGATTAAGGCCAAACATCCATTGCACTTTGTTGCAAGTATCAATTTACGCTTCCAACTCAGAAATTACAAATTCATAAAGAGAACATTACTTACCTTTCTTGTTACACAAGCTCTAAGACATATATAAAATCACTGCACAAGTTAGTAAAAAATTATGGCAAGTGTTTTAAATACTTCAAAAAATTTATTCCAGCAATAAACAACTTTAAGTTAAAAACATTAACTAAACAAGTCATAGTATGATCAGAAACCATCTTGAAAAAGCAATTACATCAAATATGCACCATGCTATTTTAAATTGGAAAAGTAACATCAACACCATAGCCTTACCTCGGCGGCCTCCACTAGTTGTCCCTCATCTTTATACAAAATACGATAGTGCGTGAGGACACATGGGTTTCGTGGTTCCAATCGGATAGTTTCTGAAAAACTCTCATATCTGGGCCTCTTCAAGTTCGGCATCCGCTGACAAATTCATTTGCCAATGTAGGTGATAAGGGTGTTTTTATTCGTTTATTTCGAGTCACAAGCACGAATACTTGTTGATAAATGGTTGGAATAGAACTTAATTTGTGTGATTTATGTTTGTAGGACAATATTGAAGATTGTGGTGGAGATTCGAGAAAAAATGGAGAAAATGGGTTA
>CAIGRM010169791.1:0-11802 GCA_903798335.1 Fraxinus albicans
GTGCCCATCGTGGGGGTTCGGGGGCAACGCCCCCGACATGAAGATATCTAATTAATTTATAAGCAAATCTAACTTATCAACCTATCCTACTATTATAAATACAAACGGTACATATCAAATTATTAATGAGTGAAATTGTATTTAGTTCGTGTAAAATGTAAGCAAATGGTATTGCCTAAATTTAATAACAAAAAGTAGAAGAGTAATTTAAAAAAAAAAAAAAAAGAAGTCTTGTCTCCATTTGTGCAGAGACATGTCTCCGCACACGCGGAGACATCAGTCTCCGTCCGCGGAGATGGATATCTCCACACACGGAGACTCTCTCAGCAGCGAGGAGATTTTTTTTAATTATAATTATAAGAGTGCTAACAATTAAGATATTTCAATTTATCATGTGTTCTTTTGCATGCTCATGAACTAAATTAGAGTAGGACAGGTTGTGATAATCTTCGATATCACCTGTGAAAAGTCATTTTCTTTTGGTTATATTGTAGTGATTCTAAATATATGGGCTAGAATAAAGAATGATGTAGGAATAAATACCTAACTATTCAAAGACGCTTTTATAGGATGCTGGGGAAAAAATAATATGGTATAAAACTGGAGGACTTGAGGTGTGAAAACTTGGAAAATGAACAACAACATCTCAATTGGTTACTGTTGCATCTACAATAACCAAAAACTACCCTTTTTATTATAGTAGGAAACTAAATTTGGTTGCATTCAAAGTTGGTCTTATCTACATACTTTTAGTGAGCCAATAAATAAGTAACACGAGGGATAAACAGCTCGATGACATTAAATACTATTATGAAAAATAAATTAAAATCTTATTCAACTTACGTTTTTCTATTACCTAGTATTGTAAATTAAGCCCCTATTTGGTTTGTCGAAAAATATTAATAAAAATCTAAATTAATTTTAACATATTTTATCAAATTTTATAAAATCTAATAAAAATATGATTTTTAACAAAATCAAATAAGGACCAAATATGTTAAGTTAATCAAAGGACTTACAAGAACACGATCGACACGTGTGTGTCAAAACTCAATAATATTTTATAACATTATCACTGTAGTGGTGGACTCTATCATGTGAAACCGAAAAACTCAAGCTAGTCGGGTTGGGTCGATTTTTGTAATATTTTTCATATGGTTCGATTTAATTGTCCCTTTGAAGAACTAAGTCATGTTAGGTTAGTTTGCGATTTTATTAAAGAAAATCAATCCAAACCGAGAAATAAAAAAAATTACTATAATTACATACTGAATAAATTTTACAAATTACCAATACCTTTCTCTCATTATTGAGTCATCTTTATGGTTAGATTATAAGTTTTTAACAAAAAAAAAACATTTAAAACCTCTAAAAATGTTTAGTTTTGATGTAATTTAAATGGTACAACATTAATTGGGCTCAAGACCAACACAACACAAACTGATCCAAGATTGATCAATTTGTGTTAGTTCAGTTTTACACCCAATTTTGGGTTGATTTGGGTTGAAAAGTATTCAACTTGAATTGTTTTAGTTTGATTTTGGGTTGAAAATTATTTAATTTGAATTCTTCAAATCGACTTTGGGTTGGTTTAAAAATTAACCCAAACCAACCATGCCGACCCCTTCATAGGTCATAAATATTTAGTTATTATAGCGATATATTGATGTTAAAGTTATGGTATCTCGAATTTAAGGTTGCATGCAAGTAATTTCTTAATTTGCAATAATCTCAAACTTGATCAAGTACATTGAAGCTAGTTAGGTAACTTGAAGGGCTTACTAATTGAGCATCCTGCATGTATTTTGAAGGTTGGTCGTAGATTATATAGAACACGCTCATATTCTATAGATAGAGAATCACTGATTGTCGTATATTAAAGAAATAATGTGATAGGCTTTTAGATCCCTGGAACCAAGAGGCCGGATTTAGGGTAACACAATTTTTCCCAAGAAGCCCAGTACATTTTTCCACCTTTATCTCCTTTCCCCCACCAGAAATTGGACATGAGAGATTTTAACTCCTAAGAGAGAGTCCTACCATCATGAGGGATTTGAGATAAAGAGATAGCAAGCCAGAAGGATGACGGGAGATGATCGTTCAGACAGAAGATGTAGGCGAGTTTTAGCTTAGCTCTAAGAGAGAATCATTGATCGTCGTAGATGAAAGAAATAATGTGGTATAAATGTGATTTATGGACTCTAAAGTTACGGTATCTCGAATTTAAGGTGGCATGCAAATAATGCTTTAATTTGTAATGATCTCTTGTTACGTCAAGAAAGATGAAGAGCTTCTTGCTAAAACTCTGAAGTTTGGTCTAGTAAGCTATGTTATCATAGATATGAGCAACTGTAAGCCTGTAGAATACATTGGCGAGGAAGATTTGAGTAATATCCAAGCCAAGCATTGAAATTAAGGGTGGCAATAATTCAGTTTATCATCAAATTCTATGATCCAAATTGGATGTTTTATTGTACTTTTTCTTTTTGTCCACACAATGCATATTCTCATTACCGAAATTGGAATGAAAAGAGCAATGAATTCCGTGTAATGGTAGTTTTTGAAAGAGAAAAGGTGTGGCTGTGTGAGACGAATGAGTAAGCAAAATGGTGTTCTCTCTCATTAATTTGTCATTTTGTCTAAAGTGTTTAGATATGATCAAGTGACTCGAATCCATAGAACGTGACTCAAGTATAGAACCAAGAGTGTGAGACTTATATATATAGACTCGTCTTGTATAGGGCCCTTGCAGATTACGACATGTTTTTATGTATATGTCAACCACTTTGTTCAATATGCCAAAACGTGATTATGTCTCATGTGACTTGTCTAACTTAGGCCACTAACATAGTGGGAGTGTGAGTCAGACCCAAGAACAATCTAAACTAACCCAAGATTGATCAATTTGGGTTGTTTCTATTTTACACCCAATTTTGGGTTAGTTTGAGTCGAAAATATTCAACTTGAATTCTTCAATTCTGCTTTGGGTTAGTTTAAAAACCAATCCAACCCAACCCAACACAACCAACACACATCCCTATCATAAATCATAAAGATTTAGTTACTATTGTAATATATTGATGTTAAAGTTATGGTATCTCAAATTTAAGGTTGCGTATAAATAATGTCGTAACTTTCAATAATCTCTTGCTCGGTCATGCACGTCGAAGCTATTTAGTTAACCTAAATGGCTTCTTAATTGAGCTTCTTGCTAATATCTTGAAGGTTTTAAAACATTAACTAAAATGGTTTACGTAATTTTCTAAAAGGGAGTTGGTGTTTTTGAAATTGTCAGAAAATTCATGAGAGGTTTGTATGATTTTCCCTTTTCATTTTGAAATTTATAGTTCTAAAATTAAACTTTGTTGCATCCAAAGTTTCCAAAGATGAAGATAATCAGGAAACCTAGATGGGCTTGTTAACCAAGCTTCTTGCTGAAACTCTAAAATGTTGGTCTAGTAAGCTATGTTGTCGTAGATGTGAAGCACCTGCTAAGCTTCTCGAGCTCATTATTGAGGTAGGTTTGATTAATTTCCAAGCATGAGCATTGAAATTAAGGGTGACAATAATTCAGTTTACCATCAAAATCTATGATCCAAATTGGGTATTTGATACCACCTTTTCTTTTTGGTCGCAGAATGTGAATTCACTATATTCTAAATGTGAAAATCATGGCTCAAATTTATGTATAGATGCATGTATATATCAAAATTGGAATAGAAAGAACAATGAATTTACTGTAATGGTAGTATTTGAGAGAGAAAAGGTGTAACTGTGTGAGCAAAATGGCGTTCTCTTTCATCAATTTATCATTTTGTCTTAATTGTTTGAGCTATGGTCAAATGACTCGAATCTATTGAACGTGACACGAGTCTAGTATGAAGAGCGTGAGACTACTATATATAGACTCGCCTCATGTGGGACCCTTGCAAACTACATCGTGTTTTTACATATATGCTTACCACTTTGTTTGATAAGCTAAAACGTGATTATGTCTTATGTGACTTGTCTAACTTAGGCCACTAAGGTAGTAAGATTGTGAGTCCGACCTAAGCCCAATCCAAATTGACCCAAGGTTGATTGATTTGGGTAGAAAAATATTCAACTTGAATTATTGAGTTCGGCTTTGGGTTGAACATTATTCATCTTCAATTGTTCAGTTCGGCGTTAGGTTGGATTGGTTTTCAATCCAACCTAAGCCCACCCTTAATAGGAGCAAAAGTATTTTTTGTATTATATGGAACACACTCATATTCTATAAAGAAAGAATCATTGATCTTCGTTGATCAAAGAAAAATTTGATATAAATGTAATATATCGACTCTAAAGTTATGGTATCTTGAATTTAAGGTAACATGTAAATAATGCCTTAATTTGCGATGATCTCTTGCTCGGTCAAGAAAGATGAAGCTAGTAAAGAAACATAATGAGCTTATTTAATCGAGCTTCTTGTTGAAACTCTGAAGCTCGATCTAGTAAGCTATGTTGTCATAGATTTTAGACAGCTGCTAAGCCTCTCGAGCTCATTGGAGAGGAAGATTTGAGTAATTTTCTAAGCCCGGGCATTGAAATGGAGAGTGACAATAATTTAGTTTATAATCAAAATCTATGATCTGAATTGGGTATTTGATACCACCTTTTCTTTTTGGCCGCACAATGCATATTTATTTTATTCTAAATGTCAAAATTATGGCTCAAATTTATGTGTATATGCATGTATATATCAAAATTGGAATGCAAAGAGCAATGGGTTTTCTGTAACAGTAGAATTTTAGAGCGAAAATGTGTGACTGTGTGAGACAAATGAGTAAGCAAAATAGCGTTCTCTCTCATCAATTTGTCATTTTGTCTTAAGTGTTTGAGATATGGTCAAACAACTCGAATCTATTGAAAGTTACGCGAGTCTAGTATGAAGAATGTGAGACTAGTATCGCCTAATGTGGGGCCCTTGCAAACTGCATCGTGTTTTTACTTATATGCTTACCAATTTGTTTGACAAGCCAAAATGTGATTATGTCTTATGAGACTTGCCTAACTTAGGCCGCTAAGGTAGCAAAATTTTGAGTCTGACCCAAGCCCAATCCAAACTGACCCAAGATTTATTGATTTGGGTTGGTTCAATGTTGAACCAAATCTTAGGGTTTGGGTAGAAAAATATTCAACTTGAAATGTTCAATTCAACTTTGGGTTGGATGGGTTGGATCGAAAACTTATCCAACCCAAGCCCACCTGAGCATAAATATTTTTGTATTATATGAAACACACCCATATTCTATAAAGAGAGAATCATTGATCTTCATAGATCAAAGGAAAAATTGATATAATTGTGATTTATCACCCTCTAAAGTTATGGTATCTCGAATTAAGGTAACACGTAAATAATGTCTTAATTTGCAATTATTTCTTGCCCGATCAAGAAAGATGAAGCTAGTAAGGAATCATAAGGAGTTTGTTAATCGAGCTTCATGCTGAAATCTGAAGCTTGATCTAGTAAGCTATGTTGTCATTGATTTTAGACAGCTGCTAAGCCTCTCGAGCTCATTGGAGAGGAAGATTTGAGTAATTTTCTAAGCCCGGGCATTGAAATGGAGAGTGACAATAATTTAGTTTATAATCAAAATCTATTATCTGAATTGGGTATTTGATACCACCTTTTCTTTTTGGCTACACAATGCGTATTCACTTTATTCTAAATGTCAAAATTATGGCTCAAATTTATGTGTATATGTACGTATATATCGAAATTGGAATGCAAAGAGCAATGGATTTTCTGTAATGGTAGAATTTTAAAGAGAAAAGGTGTGACTGTGGGAGACGAATGAGTAAGCAAAATGGCGTTCTCTCTCATCAATTTATCATTTTGTCTTAAGTGTTTGAGATATGGTCCAATGACTCGAATGAATTCAACGTAGAGCGAGTCTAGTATGAAGAGTGTGAGACTAGTATATATAGACTCGCCTTATGTGGGGCACTTGCAAACTGCATCATGTTTTACGTATATGCTTACCACTTAGTTCGATAAGCCAAAATGTGATTATATCTTATGTGACTTGTCTAACTTAGGTCACCAACGTAGCAAAATTGTGAGTCTGGCCCAACCCCAATCCAATTTGACCCAAGATTGATTGATTTGGGTTGGTTTAGTTTTGCACCAAATTTTGGGTTGCTATGGATTGAAAAACACTTGAATTGTTCAGTTTTGCTTTGGGTTGAAAATTATTCATCTTCAATTGTTCAGTTCGGCTTTTAGGTTGGACTGAAAACCTATCCAACCCAAGCTCACCCTTAATTGGAGATCATATAGATTTAGTTATTATTATGATATATTGATGTTAAAATTATGGTATCTCGAATTTAAGGTTGGGTGTAAGTAATGGCTTAACTTGCAAATAAGGGTGACCATTATTTAGTTTCTTGTCAAAATCTGTTCTCGGCTACAATGTACTCCATTAAGGCTCAAGTGCCCCTCAATATTGTGAAATGTGCCTTTTCGTGGTCGGCTGGAGACTTCAAGGCTCGAAGTGTTTGTCATGTATCATTTTGTTCCATACACCAAAACTCGGGTCATAGTCACTTAGTAATATATCTCGGACTGTCATGTGAAATAAAAGTGAAGAAAGTTCGTGTGGGTATTTCAAGCATTACTACTAGTATTTATACTAGCATGTGAAATAAAAAGTTATAAAGAGAGGTATGTGTTATTTAAAACATAATTATTAGATCCCATAGGGACATCGACCTGATCGAGGTACTGGGTCATGGGTTACTGGTCGAATCGTTGGGTTAGTGGTTGGACCGATGGGTCGATACTTAAAAATTCTAAAAGGTTTTTTAAAGTATAAAATTTTCTTTAAAATAAAATGAAAGTTTTTGAATTATTTGTTATTAATTATTTATATTTTTTAGATTATTTTGCTAAACATTGAATTCATTTTAATTAAAATTAGGACTATAAATTTTTTAAAACAATATTTTTAACAAACTATATATATATTATTGCAAAAGGATAACAATAAACTATTGGGCTCTAGTGGTTGGGTACTACTTACTTTACTTTAAGGTTCAAATCTTTTGAACACAACAAATGAAAGGAATTTTTTTTGAAATTTTGTCAAACTAATCAATCGGACCGGTTTAAAATAAAAATCGCCAATTAACTCGTTCAACCATCAGGTCAACTCTGTCAAACTTAGATTTTGACCGAGTGATTTGCATTTCTATCGAATTGTTCAACCCGGCCAAGTCAACAGCACGGGTTGCGATTTTCCCGGGCCGAGTTTTATAACTATGATTTAAAACTTAAACTAAGAGAAGTTTATGTAATTTTCTAAAAAAAAGAGTTGGTATTTTTGAAATTGTCACGAAACTCATGAGATGTTTGCAATTTTTCCTTTTAATTTTGAAATTTAGCCCATGTTTAACAATCGTGCTTTGGGGAAAAAATAGTTTTGAATGGTGATTTTTAGAAGAATATATGGTTAAAAATTAGGGAAAAATTTTGGGTTTTCGTGCAGAATGTTTTATCGTGTGAATGTATGATTGAAAATGAGTATGTAGAAAAAAAGAGTTTGAAAAGTATGGTTGTCAAACAAGGGCTTATAGTTCTAAAACTAAACTTTGTGGCATCCAATTTTTTAGGGCTATTAACACAAAACGTCCCTACGTATGTAGTTTATTTTGCAAAATGTCATAGCGTTGCATTTTTTTTTGCATTTTCACCTCTATTTCAACCTTTCATTGCGAAAATCATCATTTCATCCAATTTTTCAATAAAAGCTATGAAATGATGAATTTACACTCCTATTTAAATAAAAGAAAAAGAAAAATAAAGAACTAATTGCAACTATGCTCCCATTTTTTTTTTGAAGTATAAATGAGTCTCGAATAAATTATTAAAAAAATAGAAACTAAAAAAAAAAAAATACTATTTTCTTTCTCCTCCACCTCCTCCACCACGAAGTATAGAAACAATTGAACAAATTTCCATCTCCCGCATAAATTCATCCCACAAAATCATGCAACTAACAAATTTTACATTTCTTTCCCAACATGGCCAAATTCCTATAATCTTTATGGTAGAAAAAATCAAGTATAAGAAAATCTGAAATTGAATTGTAGAATCTCTAATTGGCTTTATCATCAACAAACCCTTTACTTAACTTCTTTGGCACCAAAATTTTCATTTCAACACCTAAACCCAAAATAGTACATACACTAATTATATAGAGATAGAGAAGATTTTACATACAACATATGGGTCTATCTTCTTTATGGTTTATCAAAATCTGAATTTTTTGAGCCTGCATGAGAATTTTGTCTTCCGTGTTAATACAATGTTGCCTTTTTGTTCAATTTCCTTGTAAACTAAGACATTCTTTAATTTTGGAACCACTTTCAGTAAATAATTCATGTATTTTTTCCTCGCCCTTCTGTATTCTTTCCTTAGGGTTTGTTTGTGTTTGTAGAATTAATCAACTCTGTACAAAATCTATTTCCAAATTTATTTGAAGGATTGAATTTGTTAATCGTTTCAATTCTTTCTTTCTTGAGAATGGAGAAAGATCCAAAAAATCAGCCGACTTCAACGATGGAAGATGACCAAGATTTAGACAGAGCTGAAACAGTGGCGCCGTCGGGGAGGTTTAGCTGACAACACTTTTCGGGTGGAATTCAAGTTCCTTGTTATCCCCCTCATATCTGAGGTCTCAGCTAGGACGCCACGTAAGCAACAGGTCCATGTGGGGCCGAATGCCAGCTGCAAGTAGTCAACAAGTCAAAATAAACCCAGTAGGTCAGACACGCCAATGAAAACAAGTATGTCGAGGTCCTCAACACAATACCCAAAGTTATCACACGGTGCAATGAATTCTAGCCTGAAGCACCTCATCAGAGACGAGGCTCAGGCCCATTCGAGGCTCTCTCAACTCGTCCGAGGCTCATAAAGTCGACGCAATCTCTTGTAATGGATTTGAAGATCTCTTAGAAGTGATTGATATAACACTTGTAATAAAGTTTGTCAGTATGTCAGCCTATTTTGTAGGGCGGCTGACCTCTTGTCAGTATATTAAATGTATGAAGGGACAGTGATTTAAAATGTCCCAATAAGGAAGATGAGGTCACGTGATTCTGATCCAACGATCACCATGTCGGTCAGGATGATATAAATAGGTGCTCTTTGTAATTTAGAAAGGGATGGAACTCGTTGATAAAAAAGATAGACAATCATATATTCGTACATACACTTGAACTCTTGAGAAACAAAAAAAAAAATTATTTATCCTCGAACATCATATATTTATCCTTCCACATATTCGATTACAAGAAAAAGATTGATTGTTTGAAACTGGTCCGGCATTCGTTGATAGCGCGATTGCCCTCATTACAAAAATCACCGGTGACCGAACGTCTTCGTCTCTTGCCGAAAAGTGCCTCCCGCGTCCATTCCAACCAGGCTACCGCTCCCGTTCCAGTAGAAATGTGCCGGATCCGTACTTGACGAGGCGAGAGTGGGCCCAGTATCTGTTAAGCTCATTTTTTGTGGTCAACATTTCCAAACATGAAAGAAAGTGCAGAGGAGGATATGGCATTGGGAGGTCACGTAAGCAGCGCTCATGTCACAGAATTCTCTATCAAGAAGCTGAAATCCAAGATGAAGAGTTTTCCTTCACATCTTCTTAATGGTGATCATAGTGAATCAAATCTTGTAGTGGCTTCTTCTGAGTTCAGATAAAACTCTAGCAATCAATGGAGATAACAAGAAACTTAGTGAAGATCTGGAGTCCAAGGTCAAAGAAGCAGAAGGTGAAGACACTGGCAGCAATTCTTCGACTCATCGGAATGAAATCCAAGAAAATTTCTAGTACAAGATTCGATTTTTAACAAGAATTCGAAATCCGATTGTGTGTTGCCAGGAGATGGTTTGTTTAATTTTATTGGGAGGTGGTGGTGGTTGGGGAAGAGGAGGAAGGAGGAGAAAGAAAAGAGTATTATTTTAATTTTTTTAAAAATTTATTTAAGACCTGTTTGTATTTATTAAAATAATTTGGGAGTGTAGTTGCAATTAGTTTTTTATTTTTCTTTTCTTCCCTCTTTTTTTTTTAAAATTTAAATATGAGGGTATATTTGTTATTTTACAATTTTTTATTGAGAAATTGGATAGAAATTGATGAAAATGATGATTTTTGTAATAAAATGTTGAAATATGGGTAAAAATGTAAAAAAATGCAATGTTATGACATTTTGCACAATAAACTACATACATAAGGACGTTTTGTGCTAATAACACAATGTTCTACTTATCTACCGACTTTCTCAATTAGCCTAAGGAATAGGCACTAATATGCTCGACAAGACAACTAGACAATATTAAATGACACTGTAAATAAAAAAGAAAAAAGTTCAAATCAGGTTATTGCTAATATTGTATGCTAAACGTGTTTTAAGAGTTATTGGTTGTCTTATGTCTTATGTGACCAACCGTTCTAATGCTTTAAATTAATGAAACACGTTAATAGGAGCAAAAACAATTTGTATATTATGCCCTTGTTTGATTCCCATTTTTTTTCAAAATATATTTTTCTCTCTTCTGTTCAACCACGCATTTTTCAATAAAATAATATCACATGTAATCCAAAAACTTTTTCTTCATTTTTAACCACATATTCTCTATCAATTTTCTATTCAAAAATACATTTTACACCAATAATGGGGCTCAAATAGGCCCTATATAGAACACGCTCATGAGAGAGTCGTTGATCGTCTAAGGGCACAGAAAGAATTTGATATAAATGTGATATATCGACTCTAAAGTCATGATTCAATAAAATAATATCACATGTAATCCAAAAACTTTTTCTTCATTTTTAACCACATATTCTCTATCAATTTTCTATTCAAAAATACATTTTACACCAATAATGGGGCTCAAATAGGCCCTATATAGAACACGCTCATGAGAGAGTCATCGATCGTCTAAGGTCAAAGAAAGAATTTGATATAAATGTGATATATCGACTCTAAAGTCATGATATCTCGAATATAAGGTAGCATGTAAGTAATGTCTTAAATTGCAACGATCTCTTGCTCAGTCAAGAAAGATGAAGCTAGTCATGAAACATAAGGGGGGCTTGTTAATTGAACTTCCAGCTAAAACTCTCAAGGCTGGTCTAGTAAGAGATGTTATAGATGTGAGGTAGCCGCTAAACCTCTCGAGCTCATTGTAGCGGAAGATTTGAGTAATACCCAAGCCCCGGGGCATTGAAATAAAGGGTGTCAAATGTCAATGATTCAATTCCTCGTCAAAATCTAAGATTTGAATTGGGTATTTGATACCACCTTTTCTTTTTGGCCTCCCAATGCAAATTCAGTTTCTTATAAAAGAGAATAGCTCAAATATATCAAGTGATTATTTTTATAAAAAAATAATTAAGAATAAACAGTACACTGATGACCTGTTCTCAAATTTCAAATGTTCTTTGTCCTGGTAAAATGTTTCAAGATCCAACTGATTAGGCCCCTTCTCAACAGGAAACGCTAAAAAAGCTCATCTAAGTGCATGTTTGCTAAGCACAAAAGCTTGTAAGTTTACATGTCAAAGTACGTAACATGATTTAGTTATAAGAAGAAAAAAATAAGCTATAAGTAAATTTGACTAGCGTTTAAGCTTTGCAAACATGCTCTATACTACAAACAAGAACCCTGCAGCATGCCTACCATATTTCAGCTTCATTCACTGTTGGAATTTTGTATCGACAATTGGTTGTGACCAATTTAACTGATTTAAGCGGAATTCGTTATTTGGTA
>CAIGRM010169861.1:0-13089 GCA_903798335.1 Fraxinus albicans
AAGTTGGGTCATTCTTTTGAAAAATAAATTTGACACTTTCAAAAACTTTACAGAATGGAAAACTCCTATTTAAAATCAAGTAAACAAAAGTGTTAAAACACTTAGAACTAATAATGACCTTGAATTTTGCAATGAAGAGTTTGATAATTTCTGTAAAAATAATGAGATCTTTAGACATATGATAGTCATCTATACTCTACAACAGAATGGGCTTGCAGAAAGGATGAATATAACTCTATTAGAAATGGTAAGATTCATGTTGATAAGCTCAGGTCTTCCAAAACTGTTTTGGGGAGAAGTTGTTAAAACTGCCTTATTTCTAATAAATAAGTGTCCTACTAAATCATTGAAATATGATATACCTGATCATGTTTGGAGTGGTCATCAAATTGATTATTCTAAAATATTTTTTTTTGGTTGTGCTGCATATGTACATCAAAATGAAGGAAAATTAGAGCCCAGATCTGTTAAAGGAATTTTCTTAGGATGTGGAGAAGGTATTAAAGGTTATATGAAGGGTCGGGGTTGTTATAGAGTTATAATTAGTAGGAATGTTATCTTTAATGAGATTGACATGCCCTACATAAAACAAAAATGAACTCTTATCCCTGAAACTGATCAAAATAAAACTCTTATGGAATCTGAACTTTTTCAGGGTAATTTAAATCCTGAAAATAATGATCAATTTGAGGTGGAGCCTGATCAGGAACTGTTAATGAGCCTGAACATGAAACTAATCCTGTAAATAAAACTGAACCTAACTCGATCAATCTGTGAATCCCTTAGAAGATTATCATCTAGCTAGGGATAGAGTAAGAAGGGAAATAAGACCACCATCAAGATAAGATGAATCTGAATTCATTACCGCCTTTCGTGTTCAGAATTATTTGGACAATGAACCTGACTCATATGAAGAGGCTATTGAAGGAAAAAAATGCAAGTTCTTGGCTTGCATCCATGAAAGATGAAATGCTTTCATTGGTTAAGAATAAGACTTGAGTTAATAAACCCAAAGGGAAAATTGTTATTGATTGTAAATGGATCTATAAAATAAAAAAAGGTGATTCAAAATGTGAAAATGTAAAGTTTAAGGCCAAATTAGTTATTAAGGGTTTAACCAAAGAGAGGGAATTGACTACAATGAAATTTTCTCTTCTGTAATCAAATATACTTCTATAAGAGTTTTTCTTACTCTTGTTTCACAATTTGATTTTGAATATTCAATATAAAAAATAAAAAAATAATTTAGTTTCGGTTCTTGATCTAGACTCGAGACCCGACCCAAACCTATCGGTTCTCGATTCGGGTACCCTTTCGGGTATTTAATTTATGAAGAACCGCTCGGTTTGGTTCGGTTCGGTCCGGTTCGGTTCGGGACTTTTGGACACCCCTAGTTAAGAATAAGACTTGAGTCTTAGTTAATAAACCCAAAGGGAAAATTGTTATTGATTGTAAATGGATCTATAAAATAAAAGAAGGTGATTCAAAATGTGAAAATGTAAGGTTTAAGGCCAAATTAGTTATTAAGGGTTTAACCAAAGAGAGGGAATTGACTACAATGAAATTTTCTCTTCTGTAATCAAATATACTTCTATAAGAGTTTTTCTTTTCACAATTTGATTTTGAATTAGAACAATTAGATGTTAAAACTTTCTTCTTATATGAAAATTTTGATGAGAAAATTTATATGACTCAACCAAAAGGTTTTGAACAAAAATGAAAAGAAAACTGTGTGTGTCTTTTACAAAATCATTTTTATGGTATTAAACAAGCCCCAGACAAGGTGCATAGATTTGATACTTTTATATAAGGACTTGATTTCAATAGAAGTGAATATGATTCATGTTTTTATTATAAAGGAAATGGAGGTCCTGATTCTTATTATCTTTTACTATATGTTGATGATATGTTACTTGCTGGATGTAATATAATTGCGATTAATCATATTAAGCAAAAGTTAAAACAATAATTTGAAATGAAAGATTTAGGCCAAGGAAAAAGGATTCTTGGAACGGAAATTAGAAGAAATAGAAATGATTTTAATCTGTTTCTTACTCAATAGTCTTACATTTCAAAAATATTATGTAAATTTTCTATGGATAAGGCTAAAGAAGTATCTTTATTATAAGTGTTTTAAGTAGATACATGAGTAATCCTGATGAATGACATTGGGAAGCTATGAAATGGTTGTTAATATACTTAAAAAGGACTTCTAACTTAGGACTAATGTTCAATATGAGTAAAAATGGAATTAGACTAAAATGTTTTGTTGATTCAGATTTTGCTGATGTTTTTACTTTAAATGATACTTGCATAAGTTGGAAGTCTCAACTGCAAAAGATAGTAGCTCTGTCATCAACAGATGCTGATTATATTGCAGCTACAGATGCTGTAAAGAAAGGTATATAGAGTGAATGAAATCAAATGAGAAGTTAACTTCTAATCTACAATGAAACCCAAAGATGTCAAGCATCGACCATTTGATGTTGTTGTTTTTATTTGTGTTCCTTACATTTTCGTCTGAAAGTACGTTCTATTTTCGAGTCAAGTTCGTGATCGTCGCATTAGGTACCAGAGCATACAACGAACACTTTTTTTATAATAAAAGAAAATCAAATCAAATCAAATCAAATCAAATAACAGTTAAAAATAAAATAAACTAAAACTAAAAATAAATAGTCCATGGCAGTGGCGCCAAAAACTTGTTGCGTTTTTTATATAGCAAGTGTACGATATCATAACAAGTAGTATAATGAACATTTGAATCCGAATATCATTCCCACGAAGACTATACTTTAGGATTTAATCTAATTTTTCTAATTCTTATTTGACAAAAGCAAGTAAATAATTATGATTATTTTTCTAACTACTTTTAACTAATTGAAAATATAAAAAAATTGCAAACAATGGATGATTGAAAATTCAAATATGTGATGAATATTAGGGTATAACAATTTTATCTATTGATTTTCTTAATTCTTAATTTAATATTTATAACCTAATGTAGTGTTCGATCGATTTTTTCTATTTATTCAATTTACACATCTCGAGTTCTCATTGAGCCTTAAATTCTATCTCTCTATGTGAATCAACTTTAGTTAAACACCGATTCTAATAATTCATATTATGAACCCAATAATTAGTATATGCATCTGTATACGTTATACTAATTTGCCGGATTTTATTATATGGTCTAAATCTCAAACTCACCTCTCATTTCGTAAGAGACTCACACAATCATCAAATTAGTGATCAGGTAATTTAATGTATTAAACTCATAATAAAATCAACACATAAATAAAAAAATCACAAAAATCTTGAATAAAAATAAATAAATAAATAAAGGACCACAAGATAAAAATTAGTTATTCATATTGTAAAAATAAAAATACGCAAAAGTGGAAAGATATCACCAAAAATTGACGAAACGTGAAATTTCCGATGTCCGCCTTCTTTTCTCTCTCTCTCTCTCTCTCTCTCTCTCTCTCTCTCTTTCTTTTCTTTCTTTCTTTTTTTTCCGTGCAGATGTAGCTGTCTTTTTCTCTTTCTTTCTTTCTTTCTTTCCTTTCTTCTTTCTTCTTTCTTTCTTGCTTCATCATCTTTCTTTCTCTCTTTTTTTTTTTGCTGTTTTTCCTCCCTTTCTGTGCACTCCAGCGCCGCAATTCTCTTTTATTTTCTGTTCTTGTTTCACGTTTTTTTCCCAGAGGATCATTTAACTTGAACTCATTTAATGTAATATTTATCTCCAAGGTGTCATATTTGAATTTTGCTATTTTTCGCCACTTTTACATTCTTTTCTCCAATTTTTTATTAAACATAAATTTTTACCTACAAAATACAATATAACATAAATTAGGTAGAATTTTATCCAAAAAAATAAAATATTATGATTTAGGGCTTCGAATAAGTGTAGGCCTTATGATGAAACCCAAATTAATTTGTTTAGCCCATTTGATAGAATGTAACCCGGCAGCCCATTTCCTTTTGTGTATTCTCGCCTTTTACTAAAGTAGGACTTTAGTTATTATTTTAAACGGCTGTGATGATGCCATTTGGAGATGGTGCTACCGTTGGATGCTTCTGACTGTTTGTATTGTTGGCTGACTCTTCATTTGGGTAGAGTGTTCGAGATATTATCTATGGTTTTCTCTCTTTTGCTCTTGGTATGTTCTCTCTCTCTCTGAAAACTCTTGGTTTTCGTCTGTAATCTTTTGATTCTAGATATTCTTGGTGAAGTTTAGTGTAGATTGCTGTATAAGTTTTGGTGATTTTGTTCTTGGTTGAGCGATAACTTTTGGTTACTTGGTGTAATCGGATTGAGTGTACTTGAGAGAAGAAATTGGGTTTGAGGGCTAAATCCATTTGGATTTCTGTACTGTGAAACTTGTATTGATATTTTTGTTGGTTTTTAGTATATTAGAGTGATAACCACTTTGGTGGAAACTTAACGTGGTGATTAGCCCTTTCGAGGGTGAACATCTGGGCCTAAAGACGAAAAATCTCCGATGTTCCTTTTATTTCTGCTATGTGCTTGGTATTTTTGGGACTGTTTGTTACAACAGTATGGGACACTTAAATCTAAATAAAAAATAAATTTGTTTAAATTAATATTTTGAGTTCAAGTCTAGTTTCAATTATTTACGAAAGTTGTGCACGATAAAATACGAACTCATAGGTAGCCGATGTCACATATTGAAGAAGAAATTTACATAAAAAAATAAATTTAATCATTTAAATTTTAGATAAAATGGTTCCATTCTATAAACATAGTCATTATTCGTTTGAGCCCCATTGTGAGTGAAAAAAAATGCATTTTTGAATAGTGACTTTTGGAGAATGTGTAGTTAAAAATAAAGAATTCGATTTACATGTAATATTATTTTATTGAAGAATATATGATTGAAATGAGTTTTGAAAAAATGAATTTTTGATAAAATGTGGCTCAAACAAGGGTTGAAATTCACCGGAGTTGTTATTTTTAGTGATACGACATCGTAAACAAGACATTTTTTGACAGCTTCTGTCCGCTTATTGTTAAACTTTGAGATTTTCTTTTACCTTAATTTTTAAAAATTTGAACCTATGTTTTTGTTTGATGTGATATCATATTAGACCATTACGTCTAAAAGCTCATAGAATTACCAGATTTGACATCAGTTTCTTGGCTTCAAATTGGATCTTAATGTGGAGGCGAAGTGGAATGCAATATAGCTCGACCCTTGTTTGGTGATGATCCATTGGATGCAATACCCCAACAAATGTTTGCAGATGATCCATTAGATGGAACGACAAGGCCCTTGTTCATTGCTGGTTTACTGACCTCATATTCAGTAGAAATATTAGCTCTCATCGTTCTTTATAATCACGGTATTTCTGATGCTTGAAGTTTGTGCTGACCTGAAGTGATTTAGAGTTGGAAAATTTGTTTATACTATAGAAATGACTTGTCGGGTGGCTTTTTATACTGATTGATATTGCATATTTCTCCATGTTTTCTTCATTAAAAGAACTGTTCCTGTGCTTAAGAATAATGAATAGATTTAGCGCTATGAATTCTAAAAATTCTAATGTCAAAAGCCAATAGGCCTAATTTCAACTTGCAAAACCAGTGATTCTGTATTATTCTTTGTGGCTACTTTATTCCAATATTCTTAGCTTTCCAGGATATCTGTTATTTGCTCATCGTGATACTACAACAGCTGAATGCACAAATCCCACGAGCTCAGCTTATGGAAAATTTCTTGATTTATACAATGTAGTGGGGCATCTGTAATTAGTGGTGCATGTGTTAAATTTAGACATATGTGAAGTATTATCACGTCTTAAAATCAAAATATATAGACATACACTGTCTTTTCAGTAATTACAAATTACATACAATGACTAACGAGGATGATAGTCAACATTAATTGAGTCTCTAAAATGACTAAAATAACTCTGCCTATTAAGAATTTAAGTCTTATTATTTTGTTATTCATCAAACTTTCATAAACCCCAAACTGGATCGTTCCCTTTCATGGTTAACGACGAACTCGTTACTTTTTCCTTCACCAATTCTTCCTTCACATAGATCCATGATCCTCGAGTCTTGTGCATATTTCAAAATGGGAAATGCTACATAGCATTTAGCATGAAATGCTACATAGAATTTCCCATAATTATGTTCATAATGGACACATGGAGGCCTAGACACCCCCCCAATAGGAGGCCTCCATGTGTCCATTATGGACACTATCATGTTATGAGTTATGTACCCATAGCATAACCCTTTCAAAATTTGTTGAAGAATCAAAATAATTATTGCCAAATCTCTCCATGATCATGGATTTTATCTCCGATTGGTTGCTTTAAAACGTCAATAAAGCTGGTTGTACAATAATTGATGACAACCTTGGTTGACAATCATGTGTTCTCACAATTCGAACCATTGGTATGAAAAATAGTTTTTAACAATTTTTAAAATGAATGAATGTAATAATGTCAAGTGTGTAATTATCAACTAATGTTATCAACAAATGTTGTACGTATAGCATAATTCTTAAAACATGTATACACATACATAGGCCCTGTTTGGTATCAATTAAATTGGCCAAAATAATTCATTTTCAGAATGTTGCACATCCTTTCAGCCGCAAAAGTTGACCGGCCATCACACATGCGGGCCCCACTAACGGTCGGCTTTTAGATTAAAATTCTGCCAAAATCTGCCACAGACACCCTCATATTGTCGTACTAGTATCTTAATAGTATTATATTATTCTTGCTAGGACATCATAATTCAATTTTGATACTATCATTAAGAATATCATATTATCTACATTATTATTTTATTATCGACAAAATGTTACTTACTTTACACCAACAAAACTATTACTCTAAATAGTACAAGCATATTATATGCAATGATACATGATGAGCTCTCTACATATTATATTTCGGAGAAGTTTGATGTATCATTATTGACTTTATTGTCATGAGTATTTTGAGGGGGAAATGGGGCCCAATTGATTTTGTATATGTACAGTGGATACATTATATTGTAATTCAGATTTGTTTAATCCATATTATAAAAGGAGATGCTATCAAAATTTTAGTAAATTATGAGGTGATATCTATGTTTCAAGACTAGCCGTAAGGCCTCATCTCTTCTAGGTTGGTTTGCAAGTTCCCAGTATTACATCTTCCTAGGCCAGTTATAAGGCCTCATCTCTTCGAGAAAATTCAAGCTTATACGCATATTTTTTAGGCAATTCGTATATTTTCACCTATTTGAGATCTTATTTCATAAGCAATTCGTAAGTCCTCACTTATTGAGAGTAGATCATATTTCAAAGGTCATATATAAATGTGCATATGTGGAAGACTATTTGCAAGTATTCATTTATTCATGACCAGCTCATATTTTGGAGGCATTTGTAAGCCCTTGCCTAGTTCATAATTTATATTTCAAAGTTCGACCTGCACATAAATGTATGACTAGAACTTGGAGAACTATTGCTGTATTTACAAATTATGTGGAATGCATATAGAGAATGAGTCCCACATTAGCTAATGATGTGAATTGGATTAAGTGGATCATGTCATGCAACCTCTTCTTGGGCTGGTTTTAGGTCCGATACACTAACCCATCTTGGCCTATTTGTCTCCATATATATAAGTAAATCCATTTACACTGAAGGTATGTTCATGAAAATCCTAGCCAAATCCCCTCTAACCTATCTATTTTCCACTCATTCTTATGATTTTAACATTTGACCAATGAAGTACAAATGTCACTTAACTTATTTTCTAACAACTTGAGTATCACTCATTGTTAGACCTCGATCTTATTACGTAATATTAGACATGAGAAAAGTATACAATAAACCAAGAGAATTTAAGATTGGACTGAAGAGGAATATTTACGATTTAGTTGCATGACATGCTAATCTTTTATTTGATCAAATTCTAGCCCCTTTTGACCCAAAGTACATTGATAGAATTTAGTGCTTGTTTGATAAAATTTAAATTTTTTAAATGATCAAACTTCCATTTTAATCACATATTTCATAGGAACAACAACTTTACCAACTTTTATCAAGATTTGTTAAAAAATTTTATCAATTGTTTTGCCAAACAACCCTTTAATATTGGAAAATTGGGATTCATAGTTTAGCACAATTGCCTTGTCAAGGATATGCCAAAGGTATCTTGGTAAAATAGGGGGAGAGATTATTTTTCCAGATAAAAACAGTTTATAAACCATTAATTATAAGTGATCAAACTCTAAATTAAACCGTTAGGAAATTCTTGCCAAACGGAGGCTTAAGTTTTTAATGACATGATTCATAGGTGCCAAGTTTAATCCACAACTTAGGTTTTTTTTTCCCGTGTTGATTGATGCTTGAATTTATATGAATTTTTCTATTTTTGGGCAATCCACATGAATAAGATGATGAAGTCAATATATGTTAGTACAATTCACTTTTAATATCAGTTTGTAAAGCAATGGAACTCAACATGCTTATCAATCCATAAGATAAGCCTTCAATCGGCAATATCCTTAGTTTAATGATTCCATAAACCATTTTTCTACTTGGAAATAACCCTTCCAAGATGACTCTCCCAAAACGAGAGTCCTTAAGCAATGAATTTTTGCTCTTATACTATAATTACAATACAACTCACTCTTAAAATCAGTTTATACTGAATTAGTACTTAATGTATTTATAAATACACATGCCATGACTTCCTTGGAAGTCATTGGATTCAGAAATTATTATTAAATTCTCGTACATTAAAATATAGCAATATTCATGCATCTTTATTTTCAAATACCAAGCCATAATGCATGAACTAATGACCAATCATCAAACCTAAGGGAGTTGTTGGAAAACCACTTGACAAGACTTCGGGGATGGAGTGTGGGGTAGGGTGGGTCATATCAGACCCTGTGTTTCTCAATCTTCTTCCTAAGTTCTTCTTTGTTGGCTCCAACAAGCTTATCAACTTCTTTTCCTTTCTTTATCAGCAAGAAAGTTGGCAAAACATGAACTGCAAATTCCTGAGCCACATCCTGTTTTCATTTATCCATTTTAATCAAAAGTATGTAAGTGAAATCAAATGGGAAAAGTTAAAATTTCAAAGCGAAAACAAAAAAGATCGTACTTCCAACTCATCAATGTCAATCTTGATGAACTCAACATCTGTATATTTAGCAGCAAATTCATTCATGGCAGGTTCCATGTATCGGCAAGGTCCACACCATGAAGCCGTGAAGTCAATGACCATCTAAGACCAGAAATTAAAATCATTAGTATCAGCTAATTGTGGCATTCGGATTCATTTAAAAGCTTAAGTTGTTAATAGCAGACACATTTTACTTCGTTATCACGTAAACAATTTTCATAAACGGAATATTTGAACTTGGTCTTTTGTTTTGCTCTGATACCATATTAGGCCAGTTCATCTAAAAGCTTATACAATTACCAGATTTGAAGTCAGCTTTGAGGCTTCAAAATGGATCTTCCATTTCGACGAGGAGTGGTATGCAATAACCCGACCCTTGTTTACTGTTGATTCATTCGATACAATACCCCGACTGAGGTTTGCTGATGGTCCACTGGATGGAACAATCAGGCCCTTGTTCATTGCTGATCCAGTGGCATCATATTCAGTAGAAATATTAGCCCCCATCGTTCTTTACAAATCCGATGTATTTCTGATTCTTGAAGTTCGCGCTAATCCGAAGTGATTTAGAGTCGAAAAGCTTCTTTATACTAGAGAAATGACTAGCCAGGAGGCTTTTTATACTTGTTGATATCGAACTTTTCCCATTTTTTTCTTCATTACGGAACTGTTCCCGTGCTTAAGAATATGTTCTTGTGAGGGCCCTTGATAATATGGATCGTCCGAGTTAAATAATACTCTATAACTTTAGTAGGCCTAATAAAGGTTTTGGAAAACAAGTGATTCTGCAGTTTGCGTTATGGCTGCTTTATTCCAATATTATGGCTTTTCGTCACGACATCCATACTCTGCTCATTTTAATACAGATGCACCAAATCCCGTGAGGACGGATTACGAATTTTTATTTTTTTTATTCGTACATTAGATTGAACAATATTGTACTAGAAAACTCATATTTAGTCACGTTGAGTATAACATATATATTAAGATAATTTTTCTTCCTCTTGTAGTTTGAGGTTGCGTGGGTTCGAGGTCACTGCTCTTGCTCTTGCTCTGAGAGTATCCTAGTGACTCAAATTCAATAAAACAACTTGTACCTTGTTGCGCCTAACTAACGAACACAGGTAATAAATAATATAATATTAAAGATCCGGGCTTTCAAATGAGACAATTTCTTCTGGAAGTCTGAATGCTTAGAACTTTTAGATAAGAGAGCTGATATTTTGTCGCGTCGAGTACAGCATATATATATATTAAGATAATTTTTTCGTCCCTTATAGTTTAAGGTTGCGTGTGTGGACGAGGTAACTATTCTCGCTTTAAGAGTATCCTATTAGTGACTCAAATCAATAAAACAACTTGTACCTTGTTACGTCTAACTAACAAACACAGGTGAATAAATAATATCATACTAAAGGTCCGAGCTTTAGAGCTTGGCGGATCATGCTATTTGATTTCATTTAATTTCCTCTTTAATTTTGTCCTTTATTTAATTACATTACTTTAAATTTTAAGATATGGGTATTGTTGAATGAAAATCTTCGATCACCATGTGTTCCGGGGCAGCATATATATAGGTATTAGATGGGTTTTAGTTTAAACTGTAATTAGGCCCAATAGGTAATGTATAAATGAGCTATCAACCAAAATGTCATCCAAGAGTTATAGGTCAGGTCATGAGTAGCACTAATTAAATTAAGCTACTTCAAATGACCCAAATAAATTGTAGGATTGGTTTGAACAATTGTGGTGTCGATATTTTACTTCAGTCATTTGGTTGATACCGACTGAATAAACAATGACTTTTCATCATCGCCCGGAAGGTCGTTTGACAACAATTTGCCTAACAAACCTCCACATTGGTGTCAAATGATCAGCAAAGAAAATTATTATGTATTAGTAATAATCTAGAAAAGGAGAACCAATAAAATTGAAAATTATTTACCTCCACCGATATTTAGAAGATCTTTGCAACTTCTAAACTTCACTAACGATAGCACCTTAGTGCCCATGTCTAAGGGATTATATTGTTTGTGTATTTTCTCAAGTCTTACAACTTCTTGTGACACAATATCTCTAATGAAATTTAGTCTAACCTCGATGTGTTTCGTGTGTTCGTGAAAAACAGGATTCTTGCATAAATGTATAGATGACTGACTATTAGNTTCTTGTGACACAATATCTCTAATGAAATTTAGTCTAACCTCGATGTGTTTCGTGTGTTCGTGAAAAACAGGATTCTTGCATAAATGTATAGATGACTGACTATTAGAATATACTAGCACATAATCATTTAAAACACATTCATGAAGAAGGCCTCTAAGCCATAAAAATTCTTTAATAGCTTCAGTAGTAGAATGTATTCAGATTCTGTCGTGGATAGTACAACTATGCCCCCGTTTGACACCCATTTTGAAGAAAAAATAAATTCTGGAATAGTTATTGATGGAAGAATGTGTGGTTAAAAAGTAATGAGAATTTTTGGGTTTATGTGTAGTATTATTTTATTGATAGAATGTGTGGTTGAAATGAAGAAAAAAGAAAAAAAATGAGAATGAGAATGAGAATGAGAAAAAATGGGTGTCAAACAGATTGACAAAAAAAAATTTAAAGTAGACCCACATACAGTGAAATGCCCCCACATCTTCTCAAGTTGCCATATGTAAGAGCTATTTACACTCCAATACTTAGCTCCTGTTCGAGATCCATTGAAATTGAGAAAAACTCATTTTCAATTTAAATTACGTGGGCCCACATACAGTGAAATGGCTGAAAATGCAGTTTTGTAATTGACTTTTCCCTATCCTATTTTTTACGTTTCCTTTTAACAATTCATATTTACCTCCAAATATGCAGAGTTTAAAGAGATTTGGGTTAATTTGGGGGAGGATGAATGATAGGTTAGATTCGTAATTTCAACTCAAAAGTTGAGGACGGAGCAGGTTTTTATCAGGATTTCTGCCCAATATCCTTTCTTGCAGAAGTTTTTTTACGATAAAATACCGTTGAAAATTTGCGAACTCATTAAAATCTAATTTTGATGAAAATCAAACAAAGTGTGACACACAGTGTTTTTCCTTTCTCTCCCACGTCATTATCTACTACATGTTCCTTCGAAACAAAATGTGCCTTACTTCTTCAAGTCTATGATCTATCAGACTCCATCCCCATATACTCCACAGTCTTAAGCTTGTGAATTATCAAAAAATTGCCCATGAATAATCAAAGGCTATATCCAAAAGTAGCATGAGAACCAAAGATGATATCATCACAATGGTAATGACTTCGTAGAGACTTGCACGCATTCAAATTCCAATAACTTGAAATCGATTCCGAAATATGGCATAGAAAATAATAAAACAACAACAAAATGGAAGTTGATTCAATTTCCAACTACTAAAATCACAGGTTAGTCTGAAAATCCCCATACATGTACAAAGGGTGCACATTGAACAAGGAGGAAAAGAAGGGAGAAAACTGTAGCCAATCTTAAATAATATTAAGATATTCAAGGTGAAAGACTCTTAGATAATATCTCTTCACCTATCTGATAAAAGAATGTACTTAAGCATGATTTCTTCTTCCATATCAGTAATAACACTTCGGATCATGATTCTGCCTTAGGATAAAACATCTAATAAGAAGCATTGAGACCATATATATGAGTGGTTGCTGCTCTGTATGCTGTATTTCAGTGTTGATCAATGATAAAATGTTGTATGTTTAATTGCTTTTGGATATTTTTAGAAGTACGATAATTATGTTTTTGAAATAATTACGTTGTGTGTTTGGCTGATGTCCCCAAAATGATTTTCAACCACATATTGACGTAGGGAAGTAACAATTTGACAACAAATTATTGAAGAAGAAACGAAACGCAAAAGAAAAAGCAATTCAAAAAGAAGAATTTAGGGGAAGAAA
>CAIGRM010169867.1:0-18252 GCA_903798335.1 Fraxinus albicans
AAAGAGTATGACTGATTCCTCGAATATTGGCTATGGTCCATCTAATTGCAATCTTGTGCTTCCGTAGTACCTCCAATAACTTATCTTCCTCCTCCTCTATCATGTCATTTGCAATGATCTCTAGAAGTATTGTAGAGTCTCCCAAATATGCATAATGGAGATATGATGGTAAGGGTTTTAACTCAAGAGTTGGAACCCTCTCTACTGAAGGTACGAGTGGTATGGGATTGGAATCAAGAGATTCATATTGCCAATGTCTCTTTCCAATTGGTTGTTCAACCAAACGTACAGTACATTCTGTTCTCTCTGCATTTGTTGTGTCTGATAGAATAGCTAGATGTGTTGAATCAAATGTATCGGCCACAAACTCATCAAGAACATCCACTTGGCAAAAAGTATCTGAAGTTAATGGATATTTCATTGCCTTGAACACATTGAATATGACCTGCTCATTGTCGACTCGAAGAATCATTATTCTGTCATATACATCAATAAGTGCTTTCCCTATAGCCAATAAAGGTCTTCCCAAGATTAGCGAAATATTTGAATCATCTTCTATGTCCAAGTTAATGAAATCTGTCGAGAAAATGAACTTGTCAATCTTAACTAGCACATCTTCAAGAATTCCATTTGGTCTTTTGATAGACTTATTAGCCAATTGCAATGAGATTGTTGTAGGTTTAGTTTCTCGTAATCCAAGAGACCGATAAACGGAGAGTGACATTAAGTTAACACTAGCACCTAAATCATATAAGGAATGCTCGAAATAATTTGAACCAATAGTATACGGTATGGTAAAACTCTCTGGGTCCTTTAGCTTAATAGGTAGTTTTTTTAAGAGAATTGCACTGTATTTCTCGTTCAAGCAAACGGTCTCATATTCTTCCAGCTTCCTTTTGTTGGGCATAATTTATTTCAGAAATTTTGCATAACTGGACATTTGTGCTATTGTATCTGCAAAAGGGATGTTTATGTGCAATTTTTTGAAAATTTCCACAAATTAGGCAAATTGCTTGTCTAACTTCTTTTTCTCCAATTGTTGAGGAATGAAAATTGGTGGTACATAAGCTTTGATGGGACTTGTACTCTTGCTGTAGATTTTTCTTTACTTTATTCTCCATCTTTGTCTTTTCTGTCTGGTCTCTTCACATGTATCTCTGGCAATTATACTCTACTTCTAGTTGTAATAGCTTGCACTTGCTCCTTTGGATATATTATTGTATTGCCTAGCAACATCCCTTGTGGACGTTCTGCAATCTGTTGAGTTATCTGACCAATTTGTGTCTCCAACTTCTTAATTAATGCATGATGATTGTGAAAATTTGTGTTCATTTGTTGGAATACCTTGTCTGTTTTTTGCATATACTGATTGAACATCTCTCCCAAACTTAGTTGTTTTTCCTATTAGGTATTATTTAAACCATTCTCTTGTTGATTATCTAACTATCTGAAGTTCGGGTGATGTCTCCATCCTGAGTTATATGTTTGTGAATATGGGTTAAAATTGCTAAAGTCATTCTAAATGAAATTGACTTATTTTTCGAGAAAGCTCATAGACATATAGTTTTCTGTCAAATGGTTAGATCCACAGTTTTCGCATGATAAACCACCGATCACTGCATGTGCTCATCTCGTTTGTGATTTCACCAATAACTCTATATGCTTTTCAAAGCTGCTATCTGCACGTTTGTATATGTTGTACTATCTAATTCATACATCCCATATACTCTAAGTGGTACCGCTCTTTCTGGTGAAAATATTGAATGTGTAGTGGCAATTAACTCAAATAAATACATGATTTGTTGTACTAATTTTATTATGATCAATCTACCATTAGTGGAATCTACCTAAAATTTTGACAGTGGTGAGAGTCCGGTGTAGAAGTGTTGTACTTGATTACCTATTGTGATTCCATGATTTGGACACTTTCGTATCAGCTCTTTGAATCTATTCAATATCTCGTGATAACTCTCTCCATCTTTCTATTAGAAAGTGTGAATTTTTAATTTGATTTTAGCTACTTTCGCCAGTAGGAAAAATTTGTTGCAGAATTTTCTGGCAGTTCTTCTCATCTAATAGTGATTTCATGAGGTTCAACGTCTAACCACTCCAATGCAGCATCTTTCAGTGTATATGGAAATAATCGCAACTTAATAGCTTCTTCTTTAACCCCCGGAGCATGGAAGCTCTATGTGTGTGTGTGTGTATTTGACTCCCTTTTTGCAGCCGCAATGCTTGACTTCTCTTCTCCAATTCTTTTTCTGCCTTTCTCTTTCTTTCTCTCATTTCTGTGTGTGTGTGTGTGTGTGTGTGTGTGTATACATATATATATATATATATATCATAGCCCAATGTTTGACTTGTCAACCTCTTTCTTTTCCCTTCTTTTTTCCCTTTCTTTTCCTCTTCTTTTTCTCAGCTTTTTTTCTATTTCGTTTCTCTCCTTTTTTTTTTCTCTCTTTTTTTCCAGCGCCGCATTTTTCTTCTCTATTTCTCTTCTTTTTTTGGGTAGCTCTCTGTGTGCGTGTGTGTTTGTATGTATCAGCCACATTGAGGTCCAATTAAAATTTTCAATGCAACTCCAACCCATTTAATGTACTATTTCTATCCAATGTTTCATATTTAAATTTTGTCATTTTTCACCATCTTTTGCATTCTTTCTCAAATTCTTCATTAAATATAAAGTTTTACCTATAAACTACAATATAACATCAATTAGGTAGAATTTTATCCAAAAGATAATAAAATATTTTGATTTAGGGCATCGAATAAGTGTAGAAACTATACTTATCACAGGTTATTGATTATCTATCTTATCTTCTCAAGTAGAGTTCTTGCATTCATGATTATCGTATTGAAAGACTCATGTTACTCAGTAATATGTCACAAGTAGTTCTTAAAATGTGACTTGCTCCATTTACATTTCGGCTTACGCATTAACATTGTCCGTTTTATTTTTTTTCTCTTTCTGTCTTCGAGTCACCTTTTGTCGATGCTTGCACGGCTGCCCACAAATGAAAACTTTCAAAGACAAACCTTTATACGTTCGCCTTGAAGTTATTATACAAGTGGTGCACATAGCAATATTGTTCTGCATTTGGTGCATATGCTTTGAAGGCATCAACTAAACCTTTTTTGTTTGTCACTAACAAAAGTCCATATATGGTTGTTCACAATAGCAGCAGCATCGATCAACAAAGCCATGAATCAATTCCAGCTATTCTTATTCTCAGACTTGACAACGGAGTAAGCCAATGGAAACATAGAGTTCTCATGCTAAACTCCTACCGCAGACAAAATGTGACCCCGAAAATCACCCCTCAGAAATACTCGTCGAGACCAGTGACATGTTTACATGATATCCATCTTAAATCTTTCCTAGCCCCGAGGCGTACATACAGTCTTTGGAATTCTCTTGAACCTCCTCTCATTTAGGTTTTCAACAGAAAAATAATTCTCAGATTTGTTGTTGTAGGTCCAAATGGATATTGTTGTTCGGCATTATATTCTAACCGTTTTTAAAAAGAACTAAAAGACCAATCATGATCCCTCCTAAAGTTGCCCATGTATCTCTTTGCCAAGTACCGCGGGGAGGTTACAAACTTGTTGTCAAGCACCAAAGAATAGGTATGCTCCGAATCATGGGTGTTAATTCTGAATGTCTTTCCATCAGGTTGCAGTCGTGCCAGTGACGGACCCAGTACCCAACGAAGGGGTATAGCCGCGCGTGTTGGGCTCTACCGGAATAGTGGATAAACTGTGAAAGTCGGAAGGAAGGGAAGAATTGAAGAAGAAGACCTGATTTGGTTTTTGTTTTGTTTTCTTCTTTTTTTTTATTTGGGCTTATTCCAGGCTTCCAGCTGTGGGCCTTTTTTAAAAATAACAAGGCCCAATCCAAATTGAATGGATCCATTACCAATTTAATCCATTTGAATGTTGTCCACTATTTTGCAAGACCGCGAGGGGAGAAGAAACAGAACGCACTGCACGCACGCACGCAGTCACAAACACGACAGATGAACCGCACCGCAATGAGCTCAGCTGCTTCGGCATCTGACCATCGTCCACCTCTAGTGGGCTATGAGTAGAAAGCCTGGATCCGTCACTGCATCAGCACCGGACCACCGTCCACCTCGGCATCTCCTAGTGACTGGATTCACTGGACAGTTTTCTTTAACGAGTCTCCCATTCTCCTTCATTTTTTTCTGTTTTACAATTTTATTTTATTTTAGGCTTTGGAAATGGAATGAGTCTTATTTTTTTTACAGTTATGAATATGTGATTTGTGATTGTGAATCTGTGATTTGGGATAAATAATTTATGTTGTATGAGCCATTGAGTTATAAGTTATAATTTATCATTTATGAGTTTTGATTTGTGATTTGAAAATTTATTATTTATGGTTAGGAATTTAGGGTTGAAAAAATTTCAATTGAGAAAATGTTTGGCTCAATTCAACCATGTGTGCTCTGTTGAGAGTTTAGTGCATTTACATATATATTGAATAATTTTTTATACTATTTAATTAAATATTAATAAACGATCTTGCTAATACGATCGTCGATTGTCGACGGTCAACACTAAAGGTCCGCCCTATCTGAACATAAAATCTGGGTCCGTCACTGAGCCATGAATACAACACCCCATGGACACCCTTTTTGGCATGCTACTCTGATGCAGATCTTGTCATCTCTTAGAAAATGTGAACTCCTTAATTTCTTCACTGAATGCTCTGTGATGACAACTTTCAACACCTTCTTGTACGCATGCATTACGAACAGTAAGACAAATGTTCAATAATTAACAAAAGTTTGGGACCTGCTATGTAAAAGGTACAAAAAGTTGAGCTCTTGTGGTGACATGTCTGAAATTTGGGTCAGTCACATAAGTGGCCTCTTGGAACAAGGATAAAAATTGGCCTATCATCATTAGAGTCATTGTTGTTTATACTTCGAAGATCTTCCAACCGAGCCTCGTTATTGACAATTCGTAATCGATAAATTTGAATATTATTTCAAAGCATTCAAAATTTTGATCATCCTTAATTGGGAGGCCTCTTTCTCGTAATCTAAATCCACTAAGCCTAGCATACTTCCATATTTACCTTCACCTTCAGCCTCATGATCTCCTTCATCATCTAGTTCTTGGATACCTCATTCGGTACCGTGTTCATTAACTCCTTCATCTCAAAGCCGGACCTGAGGAGAGGCCCAAGAGGCATCGCCTCAGGCTCAACTCTTTAGGGGGCCCAAAACAAATTCACTTCTTTTTTATTTTAAAAGCTCATTGTCTTTTATACTCATGTACCCTTGTTCGATTGCTCCAAACAATAATGCTTCTTCAACAATGATATTGTAAAACACTGAATTATGTCTGGATTAGGAATACTCATTCCATTGTGTAACACCCCCTCGGTATATATTTATGTATCATTACACACATCGTTGTTGATCTAATTGTTTACTAACCCTAGTTTTTTTAATGGACCATACTACAAGTACATAATCATTTACATAATACATTACATAATTGACAAGTAGCGTGCATCCATCGGTAGTCTACAATTTTTGACTTTTCCACACTTCACATCCACGGCAGAATTTCTTCTACATGGGCCTATGTAATCCATTATGTACAATAATTAATGGACCATACTACAAGTACATAATCATTTACATAATACATTACATAATTGACAAGTAGCGTGCATCCATCGGTAGTCTTCAATTTTTTACTTTTCCAGACTTCACATCCACGTCCGGATTTCTTCCACATAAGCCTATGTAATCCATTATGTACAATAATTATGTACATATAGATTTATTCTTTTTTAATTGCATTGACTCGAAGATTTTAAAAATTTAATTGATTACTGTATAGTTTTGTCTCTAAATTTAATTACATTTTTTCAATAACCCGTTGATCGGATCATTGAATTGTGTGTGAGATTGAATTTCTTTTCTCGATCTATAATCTGTTATTAAGTCCCTGTTTGAGTCACATTATATTTTTCATTTTCATTATTCTACTCATTTTCAACTACACATTTTTCAATAAAATAATATTTTTCATCACATCAATAACTTTTTCTTTTTTTTTCAACTACATATTCCCCATCACATCATTTCAACAACTACACATTTTTCAATAAAATAATATTTTTCATCACATCAATAACTTTTTCTTTTTTTTCAACTACATATTCCCCATCACATCACTTCAAAAAAATGCATTCTCTCATTTTAATGTGCACCAAACGGGTTGTAATTGATGTGAATTTGTGCCTTCTATAGGGTAATTGGGTGCAATATATGGTAAAATATGATGTGGTTTTTTTTCCATTTTGCCGTTACATTATGAAAATATTTATGAAAGATAATATATTGTTATTGTTGTTGCAAGAACAATTTTTTCCCTCTAAAGGCTGTGAACCTTGTGCAAAGTGAAAAATTTATAAAATTTAATCGTTTTGTAGATAAAAAGTTTATTTTCTATTTTATGTGAAATTAAATTCATTATGAATGCGAAGTGTATTTACCATACGTATGTAATGGAATGAAATCTTCTCTCACCCTAAGTTAGAAACATTGATAATCATTGATTTTTTTCTTTTTCTTTTTCTGTTAATAGATTGTTTGGACACTTTTTTTCCCACAAATTTGATTTCATAAATATCTTATAACCATATTGTAGAATAGAAACAAAAATCTTGGTTTGATTTTGTACTTGTGGAATGGAATATTTAGGAAAGCAGCTAAAAGTCAAACAAATAAGTTAAATACCATACCGATTACAGTTGCATCACCAGAATGAATTTTCTCCAACTTGAAATTAATTAAGATTTATCTCCGATCAACTTTGTCACAGCAAAGATTGAATGGATTGACCATGTTATCTATAAAAAAGAAATGTTTGAATAACTCGACTATTCAAAATTGATTAATATTTTTGTCTTTAAGACCACATGACAAGTTGTATTTAAGTGATCGTTTAAAATATTTTCGCACTATTATCTCATTGTAATATATATTTTTTGAATATTAATATTTCATTTTATTATTTTATTGTTGATTTTAAGTTAACAAATTTAGTTCCATAAAACTCTTATAAATGAAAAAAAAAAAAAATTGATTACTTGCTACGATTTAGAAGCCCAAATTCTGAAATTCGCCTCAAGCCCCGCGAAACACAGGAACAGCCCTGCTTCATCTCCACCTCTGCCTCCTCAATGAATCTTCCTTTTCAACATTACCTTGTACACCATCCTAGCCCCATTGGTTTGAATTATAGACAGCAATCTCAAAAACGTATCCTCAAAAAAACTACCTAAATTAGTTCCCAGAATATCCTACCACTGTTTAACAACTTGTTCTTTACATGATTTTCTCAAGCCCCTTGTGATATAATAATTAGAGGTTATAGAAAACTTGAATAGAAAAGGTTGAAATTATATATAAGTAAGAAGTTCATTAACACGTATTACAAAACTTTACGCATTTATCCAATTATTATTTATATTTTTGTTGGGCCATTAAATAAAAAATATTATCTTATGCATTTAAAAAGATTATTAATTTAGTACACTGACCTGGTCAAAAAAAATTTATTATCGTTATTAATTTATTGAATATTTATTTATTTATTGGCTTTTTTTCAATGAATAATGGAAAAATATAAAACTTTTACACAAAATAGAGCGTCTTCATGCGCTGACCAATGCTCACTAATGGTGAATTAGGTGGAATCACCTATTTAGATGAGTGATGCCGATTTTCAAAAAGGTTGGAGGCACCCTTTTCCAGAAAAAAGTTAATGGGGATGAAAGTGCAAAGGATCCTAAAGCCTGGGAACGTTTTTGAGTAATTTACACTTAATTTTTTTTACTAAGAGAGATGTGAATAATTCTTCATTAAATTTTTTTAAGTTTATTGACCACATGACAAGTTAAATAACTAAAATGACATTTAGAAGCAAAATATCAAACATGAAGCATCTAGTTCAAGGTTTAGATCATAGAGTGTGGTATTATGTTATGTCAAAGATATTCGTAAGGGCTTGCTTGGGAGTTCAGGCATGTCGGTTATCGGCATTTTTTAAAGTAATAGTTTTCAGCATTTATGTACGAACCGATTATGAGCGATTTAGTAGCGATTTTTAAAATAGTCCAACCCCATGTTTAAGAGTTTATTATCTATCGATTCCGAAAGTTTTTTAGAAAAGTAAAATTACAAATATGTCCTTAAGTGAAATTTTGAGTTTATGATGTTTTGTACGAAATCTTTTACTTATAAATGATATTTTACTCATATATAATTTTTTTTTTTTTTTTACATATCAGTTAATATTTAATTTCAAAAGTTAAATATTTACTTATAATGTTATATTAGTATTTCTTAGTTATATATAAATTTTATAATTATAAGTTAATTTTGCACTTCTAAATTTTTTTACACATAAGGGAATGTTTTACTTATAAGTAATTTTTATATTTTATAAGTGATTTTTTGAATATTAGTAAGATTTTACACAAAAAAAATTATTTATCTTTACTTATAAGTAATTTTTTAATTATAATAAAATTTTTTGCTTATACATAATTTTTCAGTTAATATTTTTTTTATTTTTAAGTTAGTATTAAACAAAATATGTTTGTTGGAAATAATTATTTTATAAAGGGTAAAATTAGAAGAGAATTTGAGAAACGACAAAAAATTATCGATTTGACGGGTTGAGAGAATCGGTCAAAATCTAGCAAACACCAGTTATTACAACCCGTCATAAACGGTGTCAGTGAAAATAAAACTCCCAAGCAAGCCCTAAGAAAAACATCTCAATTAAAAGGGTTTAGTTTTGATTTTAATATACAACTCAGGTTATAATGCAGCACATCTGTATTTTCAAGCACTTTCAAAAAAAAATTGTTCCTAATTTAGAGAAATTCCTTAGCCCCAGCCAAGTGTGTCTAATAGGACCGGACTGTCAACAGCCGGGGTCATCTGTACAAAAACTCCGTGGACGGGCAGTGCACCGTGCTCCCGTCCCACCCCCTTCCAGATGGCCACTTGTTCCTTTGCCATCCTAAATATGCCAAGTCATATTTTCTCACTATAGCGAGATGGCCTTCAATGGGTAGCTCCTTCGACACCCCTAGCCCGTGCTCCCGCTGGACGGTGACTAACCCATATAAAGATGAAAATATACATCGTATAATGAGACTTGTACAAAAAATCTACTGTTATTATTAAATATCTTTCAAAATCCTCTTCCAGAAAAGATACTTGATCACAGAACAACAAATTAAGCCCTCGTTTGAGCCCCATTTTTTTCTCATTCCATTACATTAATTTTTTCTTTCTCTTCATCTCAACCACACATTTTCAAATAAAATAATATTACACACAAATCTAAAAACTTTTCCAACACACATTTTTCCATCAATCACTATTCTACAAATTTTCAACCCCAAAAAATGGGGGCCAAACAGGGGCTAACTTTTCCTCGACCACGTCTAATCTTAAACTTCGTTTAGTTAAACGGTACCAGAAACAATTTCAGACAAACATAAAAGTGCGAGCAGAGATTTCACTAAGGTTGACAACTTGATAACCCAATGTATTTACATTACATATTTTAGCATAAACAACTCGAGTCTCTAACTAGCATATAACCCCTTATATTCATGGCATACTACATCTGACCAAAAAGGTTTACTGCAATTAAAAAGGCTGCAACCTCTTTCTAAACTCACTAGGATACACTAGTACAGAATCTACACAAAGACCACCTTTAGTGTGTGTGCAATCGATTTGTGTCATTGAAAATTTGACTTTAGTCAATTTGCTAGAGTCCGCAACAACAAAATCCCCAGCATGACAGTAAATCCATTTTCCAAGTTCTTTCAAGTGAACCTGGGATGTAGCTTGCTGTCCATCTGAAGTTGAGAGCTTGAATTGCACTGGCTTTTTATCCCAACCATGAACATGTTCGGAGTTGCAAAGTCTTCTTCCAAACCTCTTATATGCACGTCCCAGCTGCAGTCGGAAAAACAGGCTATAGGACCCTGCTGGGAATGGAAACTCAACCTCGCCATCCACTTCAAGCCACCAGATTTGCTGGAGATACGCAACTGAACGGAACCTGTACGGAATAGACAATTAGATTCTTTTCCACATATAATGTATTACTACTTCAGTACAATCAGTGGCAGATCCAGAAAATACTCAGCTAAGGCGGTCGACAATCGTCAACCGTCAACGGCCACAATAACGAGATCGTTTACGAAATACGAGATAGAGGGAGAAATAGATGACTACAAGAAGAATCATATAACAAATTATCATATTAAATCTATAAATCACCCATCAATATATATAAATCACAAATCACCAATGCGATACAATCTTACTCGGTAAATGTAAACCTAGACAACTGCATTCTACGAGACCTCGTATCCTAATTCCCAAATCACAAATCAAAACTCATAGATGATAAATTAAAATTCATAATTCAATGATAGTGCAACATAAATTATTTATCACAAATTACAAATTCGCAATTTCACAAATCACAATTCTCATTTCAATGCCAAATTGCCAATTAACTCATAGAACATAAATCATGATTCTTAAGTAAGGATAACCATATCTCATATAAAAAATAACACTAACACCAAAAAAAAAAAAAAAGAGAGAGTAAAAAAAACTGAGAAAACTCACGGGCTCCCTCACGGTCACGACAGCAGTTCCAACCTTTGGGCTTCTGACGATCAAATCGTCCGGCACCGGCACGGGTAGACTGGTCACTGCCCACTAGTGGAGGCATCACCAGGAGGCGGCTCAGGCGGGTGTCGGGGGAAATTTGGAAATGGAAGTGTGGAACAGTGTAAATTGTAAAATGGAAATTGAGTGAAATTAACTGGACGGCTGGACTATATATAAATTGATTTGAGCTTGGTTAATTGAAAAGCAGAGGCTTCAACCCAACCAAATGGGGAAGGCCCAATTTAAAAAAAAAAACAGAAAGGAGAAGCCAAACCCTCGCCTGAGTCGCACCGGTCTCCTTCTTCCTCATGCGGTGCACTGTTTCGGCGGACCCAGCACGTGTGGCCACACCCTCTCGCCCGGTGATGGGTCCACCGTTGAGTACAATCATATGCATTGCTGCAAAATTTTGAGAATAAGCGCTGAAGAACAATGCATAAATATTTAGATGTACTCCACCCCAACCATATTAGTTTTGGTCTATTACCCCTCTCTGACATCTTCAGCCGAAATCGCAATCACTCTTATAAACGGGATCCTATTTCCAACTATGCAAATGTGTCCCAACCACCTAAGTCTCCTCTCTTAACTTCTCAATCAATGCCAACTCCACCTGTTGGTGTACATTCTCACTTCTTGAAAGAGAGATGCCAGATCTCAAAAAGGAGGATCAAAATAATCTCATGATGCAAGAGAGCTATGCTACAAGAAGATTAGTTCCCATGACAAAAACTCAAGATCAAGAAGAATAGAGAAGTCTGTCCATTTATATGATGTGTCAACATCTCAACCCCAATTATAGATTCTAAAACTAAATGAAGGTTTTCTTATGATCAAGATCCCAAAAAAACATACACACAACGATACTGCTATAATTATGTCTATGACCAAATGTTTAGATCAACACGTTGATAAAAGAAAACATCAGAAACAAAGCATCACAAAACTGTAGAAAGAAAGTGAACAGCAAACAACCTTTTCTTTGGAAGATTTCATTGAGAAATGCCCAGAAACAGTTGGGTTTGATCAGCCAATCTAAAACCATATCAAGAAATAACCAATTCCAGTTCCAACTAAATTTACAGAAGTATACGCAGTGTTGAACCTCACCTCGATTCCTCAGTCGGGATCCTACTCCAGTATCTCCTATCATCAATCCCCGTAATTGCCAACCCATTCCAAGATATTGACATACAAATCTTTCCACTTCTCTTATCCAACCAGACTTTCTGCACGAAATCAAATTCAACAATCCCCATCAACACGCATTCAATCAATATTTGTATCAATTTTCTCTTAGTTTCATTAAAAACAACAAACATAAAAACCATCATTGAAAATAAAAGTACAAACTTTCCCAAAACTTTCATCAAGGATTTAAAACCCATTCTACAATTCCTTAAACGTCATTTTCTAACTTAATCTTCATGTGAAACGCTTGAAAGAAAAAATCTTCTCTACCCAATATCCTCTATAACTTTGATCGTAAATATTAAAAAATAAAGTAAAAAAATCCACAAGAAACTTCCTGCAAGATAATTTTTAAATGGATTTTCCCATTTTTTAATTTACTGTTTTCTTTTTGCAAAAAATCAAAAATCAAAACCAATTATACACCAGAACACAAGCAGCAAATACAATATATGCAATTTTATGAATATAAATCTAAAAAAGAAAAAAGAAATAAAGAGGGAAAAAAGGATGAGATAATACCTTTGTGCCACCATCAAAAGAATTAGGTCGACAAAGCCTGGAATAAATATCTCTTTTACACAAATCCTTACAAAAATTCTCACTCTCTCCAGAAACCCTTCGAATAACAGCACCATAATTCTTAGGCAATTTAGACTCCCACACAAAATCAGCAGAGGAAGCCCCATTAAAAGCCCTATTCAAAATTGCAAGTTTACATATCTCCGGTGGGTCTAAGTACACAAGAACCGACGCCGCACAGCTTTCCGGTAAGTCCCCGAGGCCTGTCTCCGCTGAAGGGGCTGCCGTATAATTGTCGTTCGAAATCAAGAACGAAAACGATGAGCCCATTTGAAATTAAAAGAAAAACAAGATGGGTTTGATTTCTTGGTAGTGATAGATATAGAGAGATGAAGATGCAGAGAGAGAACAAATAAATAGTACAGCTGTAATATATAGATGGTAGCTGTGTTCGTACGTGTCGATGCCCTTCTTACATTCTCTCTCTGGATATGGATTTGCAGGTTTTGGTTAAACTTGGGGAATGAATTTGGAGGAAGGATTAACTAATCATTTATCAAATAGTTTGACGATAATGAATAATTGTTGATTTGTATGATGACCATTATGCCCTTTTGAATGATTTTTTTGTTAAAAATTAAAATTGAAGATTTAGTCCCATAACTTTAAAAAATATCAGTCGTACCCCTGTTAACATGTAGGCTTGTGGTCTGGTGCTCAAGTAATCCGGTCTATATGTGACAAGCTGTCTCAAAGGCCGGTCGTGATTTGAGAATTTAGAAAATGATCTAGAGAGAATCGTTATAGGATTTTCAAAATAAGCAGTTAAAACGAAAAATAGTACGTGATTTGGATAAGTCTCAGTGAATTGTGTAGGGGCCAAGGATGGTGCTGTATTGAGCCAACCTTATAGGCAGGTATCATTGCACTAATACAATTTAGACTTTTGGATTTTGAAGTATTTATTGTAATTTTTTAAAGAGAAAATTGCAACACCAGTATCAAATCTTTCATTTAGTAGTAGATTTGACCCAAACCTTTCATTTATGCATCCACGGTAACAAATTTATCAAAAATTCTCACATGGAGTCCAAGTGATGGTTTTCGTTAGTTTGACTGTTAGATGACCAAAATAATAAAATTTAACTTATTTTAATCAAATTTTAAAAAGGCAGCGTTGTAAATTTATATTTTTCACAAAAAACATAATTATAATAATAACTAAAAAACAAAACCAAAACCAAATCCATCCACCCTTATCTCCTTATTCCCCAACCCCCTCACTCAGCTGCCGATTGCCGTCGTCTCAACCTTCAGTCCCAACGTCACCTCAAAACTAGCAGCTTCCTCAAGCAACATCGCCACCATCATCCGCCACCTCTCGACCTCCCACCATCTCAACTTCCAAACGTTTATCACATAGAGGAACATGCAGCAGTACTCACCTCTGAGCCCTCTGTGTTAAACATTAAGGTTGATTATCATCCCAATCGGACCTTCAAGCCACCACCACTATCTAACGTCACCTCTACCATCGCCTTTCCTCACCATCAACACCTTCATTCAATAGCACTACCACTTACACCATAACAATGGCAAAATCTCAAAAACAAATATAATTTCAAAATTCATTTCAAATATCAGATCTGAAACGCAAAATTACAAGTTAAAATTGAAAAATAGCAGAGCAAATTATAGAAAGAAAATGAAAATAAAGTTCCCCAATTGAAATTTACACACACCTAGAGGGAGGTGAATAGGTGTAAATGCGGAATTAAAAATTGTAATTAACCAACAACAAATCACTAATTAATTATCTCTAACTGGTTAAGCATACAATGCAATTACCATATGTTTGAATACCGCAAAATATGAAAAAAGCTAAGAAAGTAGTAAAAAAACACGCGGAATGTTCACGGAGAAACTCTAACTAGGTAAAACCTCCAGGCGACCAGTCAAAATCCATTATAAAGATTGAACTTACAGTCCACCAAACAAGACGACGACACTAGATTTCTGACCTCCTGACTGAAGTTAATACAATCCTTCTGGATTGTGTGTCTCGCAACAACTCCTGGCTGAGATTCGACAGCCCTCCTAGATTCCGTGCCCTTACACCAACTCTTGACTGCAATCTGACAGCTCTTCTGGATTGCGCGCTCCAGCACCGACTCCTTGACTGTAATATCAAAGCCTTCCTGGATTCTCTAACTCCTGGTTTTGTGGATTTGTCTATCTCCTGTGGGTTCTTAGAAGAACTCTGTGCTCCTCAGTAAGCTTGGTATTTGGATTAACGGGAACTGATGTTTTCTCCACCAAGTATAATCAAATCAATGAAAGTTGAAATCTCTCAATGAATTGGAAGATGAAAAGATGAAGCTCTCAAGTTCTCTCTATGTTTCAACCTTCGAATTTACGTTCTGTGGCGTTCTGGTATTTATATGATAGGGTTAGGGTTGAATGGGGCGAATAAAAAGCCTTGAAATCGGGATTAAAAATTTTCTCGCTAACCCTGTCTCTCGAGTGAGAGCTCAGCGACAGTCGAGCGACAACTTGTCGCTCGAGCGAAGACCCTAGCTGGAACCCTAGAACCAATACGACTCAAATACGAAAATTACAACATACTCCTTGACTTTTATTGTCTATCCAATTTAGTTCTTTTTGTTCACAGACTTGCCAATTACGTCATAAACTATCAAAACCTAATACTAATCACAATCTAGGGTGTTTGATTTGGAGGAGTTGTTGAGAGCTTCACTTGAGATTTTGGTGAAGGGGACAGTCGAATTCTTTGCTTTCTTATCGCAAATCTTTGTTAGCTTCTTCGTTGATTTGAATTTGTTTAATAAAAATGGTGGTCAACAGCCTAGTCGCCTAGGAGGTGGTGGTGGCAGTCGGCAGCTTCGGTGGCAGTGGTGGCGATGGCAATTTTTGGACAAGGAAAGGGGGTTGTATAGAGATGGGGAAGAAAGAAATGGTTTGGACGGATAGATGGGTTGTTTTTTTTTTATCCTTTTTTTTATTATTTAATTATTTTAATTTATATAATAAAAAGTGATTTTACCCATTTATACTCTAAACATTAGTCAACATTTGGTTAGATTATGGACTTTTGGTCTACTAACAGTCAAATTAACGGAAATCATCTATTTGGACTTCAAGTGAGAATTTTTGAAATGTTTGGTACCACGAGTAACAAAAATGAGAGGTTTTGGTCGAATCTACTACTAACTGAAATGTTTGGTATTGTTGCTACAATTTTCCTCTTTTCAAAGATTAAAAGATGTTTGATCGGTTGTCAATAACTTAAAAATGTCTTGATTCATTTAATTTTTGGACGTAAAATAGTATACATAGTCAAAAGGGGAACAATGGTAATGGCAAATGCGACTACGGGCACATTTGGTATTGCAAACTAAAACAAGAGTGGATGTGGTCAAAGAAGAAAGGCAAATAAAAATATCGACTGTATTTTTTTGTTTACTCTTTAAATGTGTAGGTGACTTGAGAAAATTGGAACACTTGACTCGTTGAGTTGTGAAAAGTAAACTGAGTGGGGCCATTTTTTTTATTTTTTCAAAATGGCCAATAGTTTTTGGTACCTCGTGTTGACTGGTACATACTAGAGGCACCACCCCATAAAGCACATTGTTCGAGTTAGAAATTAGAATCAATGTACAAGTTTTCGTTTTCTCGATCAAAATCTTCCCATATCTTTTTCTTTTTTTGGAAAACTCTTAATCGAAATCTTGATCGTGGCTTGTTACGCAATTAGAAAATAAAAATTTTATTATTATATTAAAGTTAAAACAGGCGAAATGTTTAAACCCAATCAATCTCTTCATAAAATGCTCGAATAATGGACCAACAAGTCTAAACCCCTCCAGATTCAGGACACAATTCATATGCCTTTAAGATTTTCAAAAAGTAAATATGTATTTTGTTGTGATGAACAAAATATTAATAAAATGATTCTTCGAAATCAAATGGATGAAAATGATTAGCAAAATATTAATGAAGAAATATTTTTTTAATGTAAATCAGTATTATCTCAAGTCAAGTATGAATCATTCAAAAATCAAGAACAAAGTATTCGATTTATACAGAATTTAATTGTGTCTCCTATCTCAAAATGCCTGCGTCCGCTCTTGTAATCACGGGTTATCGAATGATATTCAGCTCCTATTTGGTGGAGATTAAAATCATATTTTTAGTAAATTTTGATAAAAATTGATAGAATGTGTGATTGAAAAGTTGTGAATCATATAAAATATGTTATTGAAATTAAATCACAACCAAACAGTGTCTTAATGATATTTTATAAGATTAGTGCATGAAAACGAAAAGACCTAATTTTGGCCCCGGTAGGAGATTATCAGGGCCTACGCGTCCCTGGTAAAGGAGAATAATCTTTCAATTTTTAAACGTAAATATGTATTTTGTTGTGATGAACAAAATATTAATAAAATGATTCTTCAAAATCAAATGGAAAAAAATGATTAGCAAAATATTAATGAAGAAATATTTTTTTAATGTAAATCAGTATTATCTCAAGTCAAGTATGAATCATTCAAAAATCAAGAACAAAGTATTCGATTTATACGGAATTTAATTGTGTCTCCTATCTCAAAATGCCTGCGTCCGCTGTTGTAATCACGGATTATCGAATGATATTCAGCTCCTATTTGGTGGAGATTAAAATCATATTTTTAGTAAATTTTGATAAAAATTGATAGAATATGTGGTTGAAAAGTTGTGGATCATATAAAATATGTGGTTGAAATTAAATCACAACCAAACAGTGTCTTAATGATATTTTATAAGATTAGTGCATGAAAAGGAAAAGACCTAATTTTGGCCCCGGTAGGAGATTAAAGGAGTCGTGGGCCCTGGTAAAGGAGAATAATCTTTCCATGGCACTATNCCCTGGTAAAGGAGAATAATCTTTCCATGGCACTATTGGAATTGTTAGGCTAGAAATAGAGATGGCGTCAAAAGCCAGTTGGTGTATTGTACGAATTTTGTCTTTATTTTTCAATTTTCAGCTTGAGTGGGTTCCTTGTGCACAAATGCGTGCTCACGATAATTCAACACAACTATAAAGACAGAGCGATAAGCGAATCAAGTGACTAGACCCTACCTAATATTGATAACTCTTATCACATGTTTGATTTGTCTAATATAATATAATGGGATTTTACTACGTGCACGTACAAATTTATATAAGAGATTATATAATGTCACACGATACTCTACTATTTATCAGTTTAAAATATAGTCAGTTTTCATTCAATTTTTTCCCTCCACATCATTTTATGTAATTTTTTTATGTATCATTTTTATATACAAGTAGCATAATCCAATATATTAAGCCCATGTTTGGTAAGAATTAAAGTCAATTTTTTTTAGTAAAATTTGATAAAAATTGATGAAATATGTTGTTAACAAGTTGTGGATCTTATAAAATATATAATAAAAATTAATTGTTGACTTTGATTTAGATTGAAATCTGAATTTTACATTTCACCAAACAGGGGCTAAATATACTTTAAGCGGCCTTTTACAATATTGATCATAATTTATTTTTGTAAATAGCTTAATTTCTGTAATATTTTATATTTAGCCCTCGTTTGAAATCCATTTTTTTCTCATTCTCATTCTCGTTCTCATTTTTTTCTTTCTTCATTTCAACTATACATTCTATCAATAAAATAATACTACACATAAATTCAAAAATTCTCATTACTTTTCAATCACACATTTTTCAATCAATCACTAT
>CAIGRM010169876.1:0-13194 GCA_903798335.1 Fraxinus albicans
CTCTCAATTAATAATTTGTCAAAAAGTCCTAATACAATGAAAGTTTTTGATATTTATACCAAAGCCTAGAAACTAAGTAAAAACAAGCATAATCTTATAAATAAGGTAGGAGATTGACTAAGCATAGGATTCTAGTAAAATAAGGAAATTCACGAAAAAAATAAAATTTCTCCCCGGATGGCGTGGGGGCGCCAATACCCCCTGTAATATGCGGCTTCCAGTTGGGCGTGGGGGCGCCACTACCCCCTGTAATATGCGGGTTAACTTTGGCTTCCAGGTTCAGTTGCTTGAATCAAACTCATCCACCCCGATTCCAGGCTCGACCCCAACATGGAACTTGCTCCAATCTTCGTCACAATCGTCATATCGTCAACCGTAGCTTGAACAAGCAATGTCATCTCTTCTTCACCTGCTTTGCCCTCGATCGAGTCACTAGTCCTTCTTCCACTAGCAATGGATCCTTCCCTGGACTTGCCATCGTCTCGATGGCATCTTGGATCATATCACTTTTCTATGTGGTGAAGTTACTTTTAGAGGAGAATTCTTAAGTTGTAAGTGAACCGCATGGGTGGCAAAAGATGAGAGGCATAAAAGGGTTTGGCCGACCATGGGTGGTAGCGCGTTGCTTAGCTGTGAATAAAGCCTCTATTATGGCTACTACGTAATCTACGACCAAACAAATCGCTCTTTTAATGCAATGCGGCGCGCTTCACTGCTTTTGCAAGAAATTAGAATTTAGTAGGCCAGTCAATAATTAATTTAGCCGTTGTTTGGTACGGATTAAATCCAAATTTTAATGTAGATCAAAGTCAACAATTAATTTCAACCACATATTTTATGAATCCCACGACTATTCAACCACACATTTCATCAATTTTTATCAAAATCTACTAAAAATCTAATTTTAATTCCCACCAGGAGCTTAAACTATATATTTTATGAATTATGCTAGATGTACACTCGGTGATTTATATAATAGATTACACCCCCCTCACATGGAGGGGGGGGGGGTGCTATACACAACTCACATTGTGTACATCTAGCATAACTCATATTTTATAGATTCTACTGCTTTTCAATTAGTATTGTCGAAATCTATTAAAAAATTGATTTTAATCCCCACCAAACAAACGAGACTAAACAAAAAGTGGCATATAATCAATCCTACTCCCATTGGTTGGGAGAAGTGGAGTCAAAGAAGGCAAATAAATGATAATAGAGACAAATCTCACTATATGTCTAAAAAAATGACTAAATTATTTAAATCTCGAAATCTAAACGTAACAAGATTAAAGTTCAATGACTGAATTTAGTAATAACGAACATAAAATTTCATTAAAGGTCAAGTAATCTCGTATTTCTAACTTACTAAGACAATGCATCGAATGTGTCAATCATTTGTGGACTTGCATTCTTTCCCATTAGAAGTTGGATACTTAAGAGAGGGTTCAATGACTAATTTGGAATAGTAACAAACATAAAATTTCATTAAAGATTAAGCAATTCCGTATTTCTAACTTATTAGGACAACACGTCAAATGGGTCATACATTCGTAGACTCGTTTTTTACAATTAGGAGTTGGATACTCGAGTGGTATGAAGAAGAATTAGTATGAACATGTGGGGATCCACATAAAAGGAGGATTCGAGAGACGAGATTAATTTGTTTCTATCCTTAGGACAAGAAAGGGCAAAGTATGGTCAATCATTATGCTTGCTTGATTGTACATTATCATGTATTCCCTTGCCCTTTGTCTTTTTTAAGATATTTGGTCTCGAAATGTCTATTTGCATTTCAAAATTTCTTCTACAGTAAGCTTCAACTCATCTCATCAATAAATAAATAAATGAATGAAAACTCATCAAGACTACACTTCGACAATACGGCTCTTGTTTGATCTCATTCTCTGAAAACTCATTTCTTTTCCAAACTCATTTTTGATCCCACGTACTTCCTGTACATTAATTTTAGAACTTTTCCATACTTTTTATTTATACATTCTTCAAAAAATCACTATTACAAAACTCATTTTTAAGAAAAATGGGTCTCAAACACACTTACGATAGAAAATTATGAATGCATCAATAATACGAAAATGAAAAATATTGAAGCAAAGATCGATTTGGATTCCCCCTAAACAAGGACAACAACATTTTACAAGTTCACAATTTTGAAGCAACTCTTTCATATTTTTGCTTCGTCTTTTTTCCGTTGTCATTACAGTTACCATTCAATTTTACCGATCTTGACGGAACACATTTACTACCGCGTTGCCATCAGCATTGCACGGATTTTGGCTCTAAGATCATCAGAGACCTCAGTCGTTGCTTCCTGGGGTTGAGATGATGGGGCCCTCTGGTACAAATTCGATGCATCAAGTGAAGTTTCTCTACTGACATGGCCGCTAGCAATTCCTCTAGAATCACCCGAAGCTTTGGAGCTGATCTCACCTTCCTCCAACTCATCTCTTTCTACGTCAGAACCCTTTTTATGTTTATCCGGGCTATCACAGCGCTGATGCTCTTCATCAGAAGAGCAATCGTCCTTGGTGTAGTCTCGAGATTCTCTGGCTTTAGAAGAATGCCTTTCTTTGTGCCTACGACTGCGTCTGCTATGGTGTGAAGAACGATGTGAACGGTGCTTTTTCCCTGAGTGCCTGTTGTGCCTTCCCTCTTCATCATCTTCATCCTCTTCTTCTCGTGAATATCGCTTGGATGAATGCCTCTTCCTCGAGTGTTCAGAAGAAGAATGGCGAGATCGATGCTTCTTCCTAGATCGTTTACAATCCTTTTCCTCTCTCTCTCTGTCTTCATAATCATCTTCCTTTTGTGGTGAACTACGAGACCGGTGCTTCCTTTTCGAGTACTTACGTTCCCTGTCCTCTTCACTTTTTTCTCCATCTTCCAGAGAAGAAGAATGAGAACGGTGTTTTTTCCTCGAGTGCTTCATCTCTGTTTCTTCTCGATTCACATCGTTCGCCTCATGTCTCCCAGACCTTGACCTGTACTTCCGTCTTGAGATCCCTTCATTGTGTGCCTTTTTTTCTCCATTTTCATCACCCTCCTCGTCCTCGTGTTCCCCAGATCTTGATCTATACTTCCTTCTTGATACTCGCTCATTATGCTCCGCAGCAAAATTATCCCTCTCTGGCTTTTCATCAGTAGCCAGCTTATTATCATCTACGGGAGAAGAGCTGCCTTCTCGTTGTTTACCAGTAAGACTAACCTCACCAGTAGATTTCGTGAGTCCCGATTCTTGAGGTTCTAATGATGAGCCTCGAGATGTTCCAGTTTTATAAGGCACATCTCCACTTTTCAACATTGCAACAAACATTTTAGCCCTTTTGAGCCTCTCAGCTTTCAGCTTTTGCTCCTTGGTCAGGTGTGCTTCAGAAGAATCAGCCTCACCAGCAGCTTCAAGAGCAGCTGTTCTAGCAATTGTCTTGTTAACAGGACCAGAAACATTATGACCTCCATTCCTATCAGAATTTTCAGTCATGCCATGCGGTTGAGAAAAAGGGAGAGCACCTAAACTCGAAGCCTGATTATCTTCACTGCCATGATTAACATTCAGAGGTGAGCTTGAAATTATTCCCAAATTGGGATGCTTGACGCCTCTTGTGGCAGCCTGAAGAATAGCGGCAGCAGCAGCAGCATCTACAGTGACTCCAAATTCTTGCTGTGTTCCTCTGCATTCGGTCTCCTGTGCATCCTTCTTTGATTTACCTATTGTCATCTTAAACTTCTCTTTCCTGTCAAATTCAAATGGAATGTCACAACCCAAGGACGAAGAATCACCTTCCTTGAGTCCAGAAGCTTTCTTGTCCATCCCTCGTCCTACTGGGTCATCTTTTCCAAAATGGAATCCCTTGCCATTTACTTTTGACTGAAAGGGAATAAAAGGCCATTATGAGAGTGAAAAAGCAGGAAATATTGTGCAAAATCTCTGTAGCACAGGCACTTCAATTAGGGTAGCGTGTCTGTGTCGGACACGAGTCGATACCGATACTTCTCGGACACTCTACCATAATCATTTTGCTTTTTATATTAGAAATATCATATATTGTTAATTCAAAGTTATTAGCAAGTAACAACTAGGTACTCATGTTTAAAAGTTTTCAATAAAAAAAATTAATAACAAGTATAAAACTAAATTTATACTATATAAATAAATAATTTTTATTTTTTTAAAATTGTGTGTCGGCGTATCCGACACATATCGTGTCGGACACATGTGTCTATGTCGGTGCATCATAGTGCAAAATCAACAAGATATGTAAATCAAAACTCAAAGAGACTCTCTCCACGTAAAATACTAGCAGTTGTTTATATATATCCAGTAGGCATGATGGCAAGGGAAAATTCAAACATAGTTCGATGTTTTCTCAGAATGAAGCCGAATATAATGTCATACATAATTTGAAAGAGTAGAACTATCACCAATTTCAATGCGCACCAGCCGTTCTAACAAAACTAAATGTTATAGTTAACACTGGTAAAACCGAAGACAAAATTGAACAATTTTCTGCCATAAAAAGCAAAGGAGAAATTTATTTCAGGTAAACAATGAAATGCAGGTCCTAGTGCAAAACAAAGAAAGGACACTTGAAAGTAATGGACATGATTAGAAATGATATTCTTAACATTCAGAATACTAGTATCAACTAGAAGATTTGTGCAGATTATGTAAGGCAAAAGAAAAACTTGACAGCAGCATAAGAACAAATAAGTTAATTTTGCTTGTATCAAACGCTCAAACACACTTCCAAGTTCCAATACAATGACAACCCAGAATCATGAGATTATCATCAAGAGCTTCTTTTAGCGTCTCATTTGCCTTAAAACATACAGGCAGCAGTTCAAGAAAATTACAAAAAGGTCAGACGCCTTTGATATATTGTATTCAAGATATTCGTGTAAGTTCATGTGCAACAGGGAATTATAGAAGAGAAGCACACCTCTTGAGCTTTTTGGAGGACTTTTAAGTAGTAAGGATGATAATGATTTGATGGTAGAAGGAAAAGAAATCTCTCTTTATTGCAATCTTGCTCCAGAAGAGTTGCCTCAAACTGCTTTCCATATTTCGTAATTAATTCTACTATCTTGTCAATCAATCTCTTTAAATCGGACGGAGGCTCCAGAACTAAAGGTTCGACCTTAGGGGTGAAAGCAGAACCCTTTGATTTCTCTGCAGCAGTAGAAGATGAACCAGAGTCAACCTTCTTCTTAGTGCCACCAGCACTTCCTGCCTTAGAAGCACCAATCAAAGAATTCTTCTTCACAGCAAGAACATTCGATTTATTAGAAAGCGGGTTCTTATATATTGCCCCGTACTTATCAGCTGCATCTGCACTTGATTCTGTCTTCTCCAAACCACGAGAAATGGTATTATCAACAGCATTGGTAGGTTCGCCAGAAACTTCTTTTCCAGTTTCTGCATTATCGTCACCATCCTCTTCCTCCCCAGACCCATATACAGATCCAAGCATGGACAACGCTCCCCCTCCTGTGCTGTCCAGATCATTGTGCTCACTGCCAGCCTTTCTCCCATCATTTTGAGAATTTCCATCAATGTCAGAATGCAAAAGTTCTGGGTGGTCGACAAGATATCTGAAGTAGGCATGAAGATGATGGTCAGGCATCAAGAACCCAAAGATCGGATTATCTCCCTGTTTCACTCGCAGAACAATCTCTGACTGCCCGCCATGCCTGCTAACAAACATGGCAGTCCTTGCAATTATCTGATGTAGCTTCTCTGTTGGAGGCTGAAAAAGGAGGCACAAAGCAAGAAAGAAAGGAGAACTCCATCAAAAATTAGAATCTCTGAACTTCTCAACAGAATGTCAAAGTTAAATTTTGCAAAATATTAATTAAGACATTAAGCTATTGGGGTAACAGGCTAGGATAATCATACCACAATAACTGGAGCACTACATATCATATACATACAAATGCCCTCTCAAGTAGTAAACTGATAGTCCTCATAAAGAAAATTTCTATCCTAATCCCACCTGCACGGCCTTAAGTCATGACAACAAACGAAAGAAGGTGCCTGTGTATGGCAACCTTAGATCACAAGTCCGTCCCTGCTCCGAGCATCTGAAAACTTAGACATGATGAGCCTTAGATAACATATGCACCTTAGACAATTATTAGTTGGCCATCTTGGGGAAATCCGGTCAGCAATCAAGAAAAATGGATCAAGTACATTAGGAAATACACAAAAATCCTTAGACTGAAAACCCCAATCTTACCAAGCTTTGAGAAAGGTTTTCAGGAACAGGGAAGGAAGGGCAAAATCTAGAGGATTCCAACCCAGCATCAGCATTCCTTTGGTCAGCAGAATCATCAGTGCTTCCATAAGAGAAGGCAACAGCGCGGTAACCACCAGTATTTGTTGGCTTTTCTTCCTCTTCTAACTCTGGACAAAAGACATTTTGAATAATATTGACATGGCCCATTAAACACTAAAAGAAGGAACTAAAATTCAGAGAATCATTTCAACATACCATCAAATGGAGGAAGATAATTTCAAGAAAATATAAATAGAAATCTTACTTGTAAATGGAAGAAGCAACATAGTTTACAGCCCTCCTGCAAACTCAAAAGCATATTGCAAAGAAGTATGATACCAGCACAAACTAGAAAGTTACCCGATCCTTCCTTTGTACTACCCTATTTTTTTAAGGAGACTTCAAAATAAATTTATTTCACCCCAACGACAACGCCACCTCCAAAATCACAATCTCTATGCAAATTTCCATTTTCCATAATTAGTATCTTTTTATTAGCCATAAAGTCCATCCTTCTCAGCAATTCTTTCTCTTTATAAAACAAACTAATAAGGGTTTTTCTTAACAATACTGAAAAAAAAGTTATATAATCGTCTCATGGAAAATTGATAAAATGGATTCAGATTATGGTGCCATATATTCTACCAAAGCTTGTGATAAATACTAATAATAGTTAAAGGCAACAGATCTTCTTCAATATTCACAACTGGAGAGTAATCTGCTAATTTAGCAGACATCAGGAAGATCAGGGTTTCTTCATGTCCATCAATGTCTCTTTGATAAGGTTGACGAAAATTTATCAATCGCCAATTTCTTTTTGGTGCTTAGTAGAAAAATTTTCAGTAACATATTTCACCACAAAAAGCTCTCGGCAACCCCCTCCCCCTAAATAATTATCTCTTCAAGAAAATAAACAACACTTCTGACGCCTTGAAAACCATAAATAAAGAAGCAAACACATTAAAAGCTAGAGAAAATGGAAAGTCAGGAATTTTCACTATACCTGGCTGATCAGGAGTAGAAGGGAGATCAAGATATCGCTCATGATCGAGTTGAGATTCAAGGGCAGGGTCATCAGAGAAAAGAGGTTGGGAATTGCGACTACGGCGGCGGGGAGGCGGCGGAGCGGCGAGTAAGTGACGGACGTCATACCGGTCAATTTGGAGGGAGTGCCAATCAACGAGGGCGTCACCGGAATTCACGAACGACGCCGTGGCGTCGTCGTCAAAAAGCAGCGCATGGCGTCCCACCAACTCTAGATCCATTCCGCTTTCAGCTATGACTGCAAATTATCGAGAGTCTAAATCCAGTTGATTGAACCTTTTTTTCTTTTTTTGTGCGAGCGAGAAAAATGGAAAAAAAACCCTAGAGAGGGAGAGAGAATTTATCGTTTGAAGTCTTTATTAACGGTGTGTGTGAGTTTGGAGTTTGTAGCCTATTGGATATAACTTATTGGGCCAATTGTCATTTCGCTTTAGAGTGGGCCCATTTAACTTGTTGGGTTTTGTTGAATGGGCTCACTTTTGCAGAAGAACTTAGCCTGATTAATTGTACTTTCTTATAGTGTCCATTTGGTAGAAATTCTGCTTTTATATGTTATTTGAAGAAAATTTTATGAGAAAAAAATAGTTTAAGCCTTCATTTGATTGACATTTTCAAAAGAAAAATGCATTATTTGGGTCAAATCAAGCACGTTGCTACTTTTATTGTGTCATCATTTCAATGTCAACTTAAAAACATTTCAAATCAGAAAAAACATTTTCAAAAACATTATTTAAACATGTTTAAAAGCAGTCTCTTAATTTAAGATAAGAAACAACTTCTGACTTTTTCTTATGGTCGCTTTTTGTGGTTGGAGACTTCGAGTGAAAGAAGAAGAGGATCTCTTTATTATTCTTCATTTCATTGTACATTTGATTATTTTTTTTATTTCTCTTTTTCTTTTGTCTTTTCTTTTTTAAAAAAAAAATATTTTAAGGGAAAAAAAGTTTATCTCTTGACTCTACTCTAAAGGTCAAATTAGACTATTTCGGCAATCAAAGACCTACTATGCCTATTTTGTCAAAACGTTGGAATGTCTGATGCTACTTTGAAAGATTGGAAGACCAAATATGCTACTATTCCTAAATAATAATAATAATAATAAAAAGGAAACAATGCACCCACCTGATTCCTAGTTCCGTGACAAATAACACATGGTGTCACGCTCCGAGCGTACTTTCCTTCCCAAACAACACAACAAGGTCACTAACAGTTAGGCACATAGCCTATATTAAGGAATAATGCACTAATGGTGTCATCATGTGGGTATTGTCTAGTATTCTATCCATAAGTTTGCATGTGTGCTGGTTGTTTCAGGCTTGCTAGCCTAAGAAATGGTAGAAGGCTGCCTCGAAGCGTAAAGCCATGGGGGGTTGCACGGGCGGTCCACTATCTATGACCTTATTTGGAATAATAATAATAATAATAATAATAATAATAATAATAATAATGTGTTTGATTAACTTTATTTTTCACCCAAGTTTTAACTTTTTGGGATGTGTGATTGACATTTTTTTCAGGAAAAATATTTTTCAAAAATTGGTCACATGACTATATTTTCTTCAAAAACAAAGAAAATATTTTCCTTATGTACGTGTAAATTTTTATTTTCTAAGCAAATCACCCATCTCTCTCTCTCTCTCTCTCTCTCTCTCTCTCTCTCTCATCTACTTCCTTTCTCCTTCTATTATCTACCCACCAATAAAAAAAATAGACAAGTATAATATTTTCTAAGATGAAAATTAAATCTATCAAATACATTTAATTAATAATTTTCAAATAAGTTCTCAACAATTCAATTGCCCAGAACTTATTTTCTTTTTATAGAAGTTCCATACTTACAATCAAACACGCCCTAAAATCAATTACATACTTTGTTCACTAAATGTACCAAAATCTATCTAGTCCTTATTCAAATAACTAATTTGATAACGAATTGAAATTGATTTTTTTATGAAGCCATGAATACTTTTATCCTACTATATTAAAAGAAACAACATGCCGAGTACTGTTCATTTTGAAACATTTTCGTTAGCCCAAATTGCCTCATATCCATCATCTACTATGTACACCAACTGCCCATATCTGGCTTCCACTATTCACATGTGGGTTAAGGATAATTTGGATTCTTACAATTGTTGACTTTAATATTTCCCTACTACAATAGATCATTTTTTTAATCAATATATATGCCTATAATTGTTGACTTTAATATTCTCATACTGTACTAGATCTTTTTTTTAAAATCAATAAATACTACTCTGCACAGTACGGAGTACTTGCTCCGCCCACTGCCATTGTGCGGAGCAATTACTCCGTCTTCTGCGAAGCAATTCCTTCTTATTGCTTGGACCATTTTTTTTTAAGATATTAATATTACAGTGCAGAAGTAGATAAACACATAAAATTAACACATCTTCTTAACAAAATCATCCTCATTGAAAACACAACTTGATCTATATATATACTTCTCATTTCGTAAATTTATAATTTTGTAAATTTATACAAATAATTAATAATTCATAATAGATATTTCTAAACAATATTTTTTAATTCTTCTTCCACCGCCAAGTGTTCCATATATAATTTCTAATATATTAAATATTTAATAATAGATCGTTTCTACAACATGCTATTTTTACCAAAATAAATTATGCTCCTATTATATAAAATTAACATTACATTTTTTTTTCTAAATTCTTCTTCCACTGCCAAGTGCTCCATATATAATTTCTAATATATTAAATATTTAACAATAGATCGTTTCTACAACATGCTATTTGTACCAAAATAAATTATGCTCTTATTATTAAAATTAACATAAAATTTTTTTTTTTGTCTTAACTATATAAAATTAAACATATTCGCTGCATTTTCAACTTGCCTTCATTTATTTTTAATTTGAATGAATATTTGGTATAGTTGTTAAGAAATTCGTATTGGCATAACCAATTTTGTACTTGTAACTTCAAAATATTTTTACTAAAATAAAATAAAATTTCACACTGATTTATTAAATACTATTACGATTTATTCATTACACTTATTTTTAACTTAACTAGTATTTTATATGTCAATTGTTTTTTTATCTTAGTTTATATATCTTTAATATAGGCATTCATATATAAATTCAAATATTACTCTATTACTTATATTTCATAACATCGAATATTACTTCACTAATTCACACTGATTTATTAAATACTATTACGATTTATTCGTTACACTTATTTTTAATTTAAATAGTATTTTATATGTCATTGTTTTTTCATCTTCGTTTATATATCTTTAATATAGACATTCATATATAAAATCAAATATTACTCTATTAACTTATATTTCATAACATCGAATATTACTTCACTAATTTATAGAGTATGTTATTCATTTAATTATTGAGCATATTTGTGCCCATCTATACCTACAATTATTGACTTTAAAACCCACTGTACAAACTTTATGCCTTTTAGAGGACGGCAAAAGGTAAACCACAATTTCTTGTACACGTTTTAGCCAATTATCAAATTCAACTTTGCTACGTTAATTCTTCACCGACTGTCAAGATATTTTGTATTCCTTCTAAAACAGATGCTTATTTAAGGTTAGAGAAACTATAAAAGAACATAGATTTCCCTTTGTAACCATAATAAAGAATTCAGAGATACAATACAGTTCGCACTTTGTCCTACATCTTCTTTGCTTAAGGATACAAGAACTATTTAATTATACGCTTTTAAACCCCCCCCCCCCCCCCCACAGAAAGAGTAAAATTACGCTGATGCTTTTCATATTTGTTCTACACTGAAGAAATCTTTTTATATTTATATATATCCAAAATAAACCTTTTGGGTTGTAATAGCTAATAGAAAACAGTGAGATAAATAACATTTTACTCATTTTAATCTCTTTGCAAGTGCTCAAGTATACATTTCGAGGTATGTGTATTCTCTATTCACAAAAACACATTTAAAGAATATTACGTTGAAACTATATAACTTGTTAGCCAGTACCATTTATTTTTTTTAGCATCTCAATTTGTAGTTTAATATATGTGCTAAGAAATCTTTATTCAACTTATAAACAGATTTCTATGGAATATAATATTTTCTCTATTTTCTAATCTTTGCTTTCAGCCTCAACTATTCCTTAACATAGCATAATTTATTGTCATGGATGTTCCGAATGTATGTTCAGACGGAGTTACTGCTCATGTAGACTTCAAAACAATATCTTATTGCCAATAACAAACCCACAGGCAAAACGAACATCGAAAACAGCTTTGCCCTAGATGCACCGATCGTCGTAAACTACTAGCTCAACCTATGTCATTTACACATAATACTTTTGATGTTGATCATATATTACCCAGTCATAATGATCCGCATAAAGTTCATTATTATTACGGTTCTATGATCATCTGCAGTATCCATTACTTTTCACATACGGGGAATCTGGTTGGCGTGAAGGAATCAAGAGATCAACAATCACCCATGGTCAACCTACTTCTCAATTCTTTGCTTTACCTTCAACAGTTACTTCTGCAGCTCAATTCATTGAACACGAGAATGAAGGTTTGTACACACATTTCACTCTGCGTTTCCTTCATTTGTCTGATACACATGCTATAAATAAATGATCGATTTGTTTTTGGCAGTACTTCTTACAACAAATAATCGATCCCAAGTTTCCTGTCGAGAATATTATTTATACAAATTGAAAATTCGGTCATTCAGTAAGTCTGTTTTGTTTCTTAGTGGTAGATTACTACAACAATATGTTGTAGATATGTATGTTAAAATTGAAATTGGAAGGTTAGACTATTTTCGTAATAACCAAAAATAGATTCGAGCAGAACTCTATCAGGGTATTGTAGATAGTGTTGAACATGGAGAGACGAGAAGTTGTACCATTGGAAAAAAATTTATTTTACCACAGTTTTTTACATGTGGCCCTAGAAATATGCTCAAGAGATATATGGATGCTATGGCTATTGTTCAACGGTATGGGAAACCAGATATATTTTTTTTTACCATTACATGTAATCCAAATTGGTTGGAAATTAGACAATAACTACAACACAATGATGAGATTCAAAATCGCCCACATTTAATTACCCGTATCTTTAGAGCAAAATTAGAAGAATTGAAAAATGATTTATAAAAAAAAAATTTTAGGGTTTTTCATTGCACATATATATGTTGTCGAATTTCAAAAACGAGGTCTTCCTCATGCACACTTTCTATTGATTTTCAAGTCCGGCCATAAAATTTGTTCTGCTGTATATGTTGATATAATAGTTTGCTGTGAGATTCCTGACCAAAAAAAAAATCATTATCTTCACTCCGTTATTGTCAAACATAATATGCACGACCCTTGTGGAGATTTAAATCCCAAAAATGTATGCATTGCTCAAATACAAAATGCAAAAACAAATTCCCTAGAAATTATTGTACTACTACTATATTTGGCGACAACTCATATCCTTTCTATAAACGTCGCAATGATGGTGTCAATATTAAAGTTAGAGGCCAAATGTTAGACAATCGATGGGTCGTACCGTATAATCGTTATTTAAGTACAAAATTTGATTGCCACTTAAATGTTGAAGTATGTTCTTCTATTAAAGCCGTAAAATATTTGTATAAATATGTGTACAAAGGGCATGATCGTATTAATTTCTCAATTGCACCATCAAAAACTCTTAAATAAATCGATGAAATTTATATTTACCAATCGCTAGATGGATATCTCCGTCTGAAGCAATGTGGAGGATTTTATCGTTCAATTTAGCCAAAATTCATCCTACTATTTATTCTTTACAATATAATCTTTTAAATCATCAACAAGTACGATATGACGA
>CAIGRM010169897.1:0-21989 GCA_903798335.1 Fraxinus albicans
CAATCTGCAATTCATTTAAGTAGAAATCCTATTTTGCATAATAGGTCTAAGCATGTTTATGTTAGATTTCATTTTATTAGAGACATTATTTCACAAGGTGTTGTGAAACTTGAAAAGATATCAACTAGCTACAATCATGTTGATGTAGGTACTAAGGTTCTGCCTTTAAACAAATTCCTAGATTGCTCGACCTTTCTGAATGTTACTACATGTTGGTCTGTGGATGTGGTAAAGTGTTCTAATGATGTCCTAAATGTGAGAATGACCACTGATGAATGTGAATCATTGTACCGAGGTGGAGTATGAAGGGAATTGGCACAATTATGCTAACAACCCATGTCTGGAATTGATTGAGTTGCCCAACTGACTATTTTTTGTTGTTAACTTGGTGCAATAACGTGTTTTGGAGAAATGCCTAAAGCCGTGTTTTAACTTACCTGATTAATGAACGCCCAGGATGTCGCCATGTGTCACCTCCTACGCCGTTGGATTGGAGACCATTGGGTGACCCTTATAAGGGGCTTCTAGGGTTTGCACATTGCATATTGCTTCAGATATATTTTCTCTCCTTGTTTCTACGCCGTTCGAGAGTCTTCTTCTCCTTCTCTCTGTTGAAATCAAAATACTCTTTTGATTTCGTTTTCTCTTTCAAATGTTGTAATTTGTGTGATTTCCTTTGAACTGGGTTGTTGTTCTTGTGTGAACTGTTGTTGAGTGAAGGCTGAGATCTTAGTAAAATACGGGTTTAGACTGAGTGCTCAAACCTTTTGTAATCCTTATCTTGGTTGTGATTTGTATTCGAATGGTGGTTGTTCTTCAGTGACTGGGGCACTGATCGACTAGGTTTTGGCCTGAGGGCTTTGATTAATAAGATTTCATAATTTTACAGTTTACTTTTTTTTTCTTTCGTATATATTTTTTTTTTATTTGTGAGCTAACTTCCGTGAATCTCCTCCCAACACAATTACTCAAGATCACTTTATTCCCATCCAGAACTATGAGAATTAGTTTGTCGAAGGAAGTTTTTCTGTTTTTTCTTCATTCTGTCGCAGTTTTTATTGCTTGCTCTCATTCGATAACTTTTTTTCTGCAGCTTGCATTCAATGCTTGAAAAACTATAAAAAGTAAGTTCCGCGAAAATAACAGAAGAATGAGAAACCAGAAACGCCCTTAACAGGGAGTTTATTCATAAACCTAAGGCCTCTAAACAACTCATTTTCATAACATTTTACTCATGAAATTCACAGTTTTCTTCATGTACCATAGTCGAAAATCTATACTGTCTATCGAGTTCAAAAATCATGGGATGGACATATCTTCCTCGATCTCCAAATAGAAGCCCGACGAAATTCATCTTGTGTTCACTTCAAGGGCAAAAGTCAAATAGGAACTTGTTCAATCTACACGGCTTTGCTTGATCAGAAGAACGACAGCTACAATAACTGGAGTAGTTATCATAATCAGCGCCTGCACAATGTTGGGCTGTGTTATTTCTGGGAATATGATACTTCCATACTTAATTGCAGCTGCACCAGCAAGAGAACCAGCTCCTAATCTCAGCAAGTAATTCAAGTCCCCCTATCCAAGAAAAACTTGCACAGGGATTAATGATTATTCACAATTAAATTTTTCATTAACCATTGCTTGTTAAAGTATGTGGCTTACCGAAGAAATGAAGGTTGCAGAATCGGGATCATTTGTGTTTTCTCTTCCAGGCTTCGAAGCTCGAACAAGTGAGAGATTCCTGACTGGCGTCGTGGGGAGAGCAGTTTGATGAGGGGAAAATCTTGGCAAAGTTGGATGAGGCTGCTGGAGTGTGTAAATCCTGGACACTTGTGTGGCTGCCATAGCCATATCCATATCCAGAAGTTGTGCATAGAATCGGTTCTATGGCCTATAAAAGTAATTAGAATAATTAGGGTTGGCCTGTCAAACCTTTCACTTAGTGTGATTATGGGTCTCCAATCTTTCAATACGAAGTTTTGAGTCCTCAGCTTATTTAAATATGTTAATTTAGATATCCACGTGAGAAAATTGTTAATTTCGCACATGATTTTTAGTTGAATCGGAGATAAATTTGAAAACTTCGCACTTTAACAGTAAGTCATGTAAAAGTAAAGTTTTACTTTAATGACTATATTGATGTATTCTATCATTCGAGAAGCCAAATTCAGCCATGTTTGTTGTGCATTATTTGCCTGATAAAATGGGAATTGTGACCGTTGAGATCCCACTTCAGCCACTTCTTTTGAATTTTCATCTCTATGGTGGGGCCCAGGTTGAACCACCAACGGTCAAAAAAATCTAAGAATGAAGGGAAAAATGGCAAACAAACAGGGGCTCACTCATTTAAATAGATTGGGACTTAGAATATCACCTTTGAAAGTTGTGAATCCATAACCACGCCACATGAAAAATTGAGGAGTTCAATCCAAATATGCTACTAGACATAAATTAATGTAACATTTTCCCTTTTTTCTAAATTTTTTAGATGAATGACCAGAAAGTTGAGCCCATGAGGCGAGTCAAGCTCAGATTTTGGTAAGCAAAGCTTGTGGACTTTACGAGTCAGCCCACAGGTGAACTCGTAGGGTGGTCCAGTGGGTGATTTTCCTTATTTATATTTTTACTTAATCAAGCTTAACTTCCTTGTTTTTTATCTCTTATTTATTGGGCTAGCTTAGCCTAGGTGGCTAGCTCAACTCGACTTATTGCTACATATCACAAAGAACGTCTCGTGATAAACTTTACTTCGTTTCCCTTTTTCTTTTAAAGTTCCCATTGTTAATGAAGAAAATGAAGGTGGGTTGATAAAACTACTCGGGCTAAACTAATAGTTTTAATTGAGTGATGATTAAGTTGCACGGTAACTGAAAGTTAAAGACTCAAATGACAAATTTGAATAGAGATTTAAGTACTTACTTTGGCAAAGTTAAAGGACGAGCAGTGAATTTTCCTCTAGAATATGCACAAGAAATATCAAGGAATTCATTTCATGAACCAACTCCAACTGTGATTCCTCCGATCGGATCGACAATGAAAAGCATAGGCGTGTTGTTAACTTGCCCAATGTCAAATTACCTCCGAGAACAGCTCTCCAAACGATTCACCCTTTTCAAATTCTGGCAAATTCCCCCAAATTCCAAGCACGAATTTATCAATCAAAACTCAAAATCTATACTCGCAGTGGTAGGAAATGGAATCCACGGTGCTAACTCGGAACTAATCGACTCGCTCCCAAATCTAGAAATCATAGCTAGTCACAGCTCCGGTTTGGACAAAATTGATTTACCTAAGTGCAAAGAGAAGGGTATACATGTCACCTACACGCCAGACGCTTTGACGGAGGAGGTGGCGGATTTGGCTATTTTGCTTACTTTGGCGACATTGAGGAGGATTTGTGCGGCGGACCGATTTGTGAGGAGTGGGCTATGGAAAAATGGCGATTTCGAGTTGACCCACAAGGTTTGTTTTGTCTTTGTAGTCTTTTCTTATCGTAAATTGATACAATATCATTTATCCAACTTTCTTGCAGTTGAGTGGCAAATCAATTGGTATAATAGGTTTGGGGAGGATTGGATCTGCAATTGCCAAAAGAGCTGAAGGTTTCGGCTGTTCAATCGGCTATCATTCACGCTCGCAAAAATCAAACACGAAATACACATACTATCCATCCGTACTCGACTTGGCTTCCAACTCTCAAATCCTTATTGTGGCATGTGCATTAACAGACGAAACTCGCCATATTGTCAACAGAGATGTCATCGACGCATTGGGTTCAGATGGAGTTATCGTCAACATCGGAAGAGGAGATCACATTGACGAACCTGAACTCATATCAGCACTTGTTGAAGACCGGCTGAGAGGTGCTGGGCTTGATGTATTTGAGCACGAACCTGAAGTGCCCGAGATACTCCTCCGCCTGGATAATGTAGTTCTTTCCCCTCATGTGGGAACTTGCACTATGGAAACTCGCAAGGCCATGGCCGACCTTGTTGTGGATAACCTCGTGGCGCATTTTTCGAACAAACCTCTATTGACTCCAGTTTTTTTATTATGTTGAAATTGTAACAAGCCAAGTCTCTCTTATCAAGTCGTTATATCATTGTGTTATTACCGTTCGATTTGGGCACAAGCTTTTTTTTAAACGGACACTGCGTATGATATAACGACATAGACAGGTTGAGTCCTTAAAAAATGTTGTTGCCATGGTATTATCTGCACCAGCCAAATTTATGTTACTTTTTGGGCCCTTGTAACTTATGTAGTTCGAACGAGGAATTAAAGACTAATGACTTCAGTTGCTTTAGTGGAGTCTTTGGTCGTCCAATGGTGATGGAATAGGAGACGGAAGTTCTTCGAATCATTCCTAATTCACTCGAATATGTTTTTATGGAAGTGAAGATATTTCAAATTATTTGTTAATATGGACGAAGTCAATAAAACTAGTAAATAATGTGTTAAGATATTATCATACAGTTGAGTTGAAAAACAATCAATCTTAAGCACAAAATCTCTCCCCCCTCTCCTTATGATATGGAAAAACACAACATCAAAATCAAGATTGATCTATATGATTGGAAAAATAAAAAATCAATAAAAGAACCAATTCGAATATAGATTATTCGAGAATTTAAAACTCGTTAAATTGCCTAAAATTGAAAACATTCTCGATTCAACAGAATATGTTACGCTTCTCTATACGAGTACCCTCACATGATCTCAACCATCTACGTGGAAAACGGTTCGACGGTCATACGCCCTGTACACTAACATGAGGCGAAAATGGACCGACCCTTAAGCGCGGACGACCCACTTTCCCCACGAAGAGAAGTTGGACTGACGCCATTACACGCAGACTCTATGGGAAGAGCCGGTCCAGGATGAGGCGATGAAGAAATCTTAAACAGATATTGTATTATGTGATTGACAAGACAACTTACAGCCACTGCCGTTGTCAACCTATTTGGTTAAGTCCAAGGCTACAAGCTAGGCCATATGGATACAAAAATGATATTAACATTTAAGGCTGTGATTGATTGATATCTATGAAAAGAAAGGTCAGTCATTCAGATGAGACCACGTACATTGTCATCCAACGACCTTCATTCGTCTTGCCCAAACATAAAAACTCACACTTAATGTCATTTTGAAAGGTAATCCAAGTTTAGACTCTCAAAACTATAATTTTGCTACCATACCTTGTACTTATTTCTCCCAAAGCCGATCCCCTTTGAATATTGGAGGCTAACGTTTAAAGTACTCACACACTCATATAACTATTTTTCCAACCAACTTGATCGTCGGACTGCGCGCGACCAACTCCACTCCCTTCAAAAAGGTCACGTGTGACTAACAATTTGTTACATGAACCAAACTTGCATGGTCGTTTTGAAGTTCAATACATACCTGTCAAACTCGGATGTTATTTACTGCAGAAAATAATGGAGGCCGTGGGAGTGCTAATGACCTGTCCCATGTTAACCCATCTCGAACAAGAACTCGAAAAGCGCTTCACACTCTTCAGATTCTGGGAGTCGCATTCCAAAACCCAGTTTTTGGAACAAAACTCTGATTCAATCGTCGCAGTGGTAGGCAACGCTTCATTTAATGCTGACTCGGACCTGATTGACGCACTGCCGCATTTGCAAATCGTGGCGAGTTACAGCGTCGGGGTGGACAAGATTGATTTGAATGAATGTGAAAAAAGAGGGATCAGAGTTACAAACACGCCTGATGTTCTAACTGAAGATGTTGCTGATACAGCCATTGGATTGATATTGGCGACTTTGAGGAAGATTTGTGCTTGTGATGGGTTTGTGAGAAATGGATCCTGGAAAAATGGTGATTTTGAGTTGACTACTAAGGTTTGTGAATTGGGGATTCTGATATTTTGTGATAATTTTATGAATATTTTATATGAATTTGAAGTCAGATATGATTCTTCTTGTTTGTTCATAATTGAGTAAAACTGTGCTCAATGTGTTCGATGAAATTCTGTAGTCGAATTCCATGCTATGAAGAAAAACTTAGGCTTTCAAAGGAAGTGGAACTTTGGATTCGACTACAAAAGTTTGGAGAATTGTAGAATTTATGTTCCATGTTGAGGCACTAGAATAATGTGTCACCATTATAAATTATCAAGCAGTGTGTTATCTCGCAAAATATGGTTGTCAAAATCTGCCTTTAAGAAAGAAAAAGAACCTAAAATTGTGTTCATTGTATTGTCCAGTTTTATCATATACCATGTACCAAATGTGCAGTCTCAACTTTTGAGTGAATTTAACTGATGTTTTCAGGCTCTTTACAATGTTAGGGCTGCTCACTTGAATTATCATATCGTCTTTTTTGTTTTCTTGATTTTTAATGATATTCCTGTTTTCGTTTTCATTCTTGCTGCTCCCTTTTTCAGTTCAGTGGTAAAGCAGTTGGCATAGTTGGATTGGGCAGGATTGGTTATTACCACTCCAGAACCAAGAAACCAACTACAAATTACAGATACTACTCCAACATCATCAATTTAGCTGCCAACTGTGAAATCCTCATTGTGGCATGCTCTTTGACAGAAGAAACCCACCACATTGTGAATCGAAAGGTCATGGACGCTTTAGGACCGAAAGGTGTTCTCATCAATATTGGAAGAGGTGCACACGTTGATGAACCCGAACTTGTGCCCGCATTACTTGAAGGACGGATAGCTGGAGCTGGACTCGATGTGTTTGAGAACGAGCCTGAGGTACCTGAACCTTTTCTTGGACTCAAAAATGTTGTTCTTTTGCCTCATGTTGGAAGTGACACATTTGAAACTAGCAAAGCCATGGCTGACCTAGTCATCGCAAACTTGGAGGCTCACTTTCTACACAAACCTCTATTAACTCCAGTGATTTGAGAGATTTTGTTTATTTTGTTCATGAAGATTCTTTGGTGCTTCAACTTTGCACACTTATTTATATTAGAAACAACAATTTCCTTGGAAGCTTGGTAGAAATTGCAATCATGTGTGTTAAACTTCTTCTTTTGGTGCCATTTCACATAATTTATTTTCAATTAGTGGAACCAAACACATTCTATTTCTGCAACATAACACTACATAGAAAGCATTGTAAAAGCTGCCTCTAAAGTCAAGTATTACAGTACTCATCTACAACTTGAAATTTATTAGACGGCATGCTTGGTAAGATGGACCAGACGACACAAGAAGAAAAATAAGCTAAAATCATTCCATTGTACTATCCAGTCGTGTTTGAACCATAACGAACTATGAAAGACTGCTATGGTGGTGGAGTTGATGGAGAAGAACCTTTGAAGATGAGAAAATTTAGAGCCTCCAATTTGAAATATATGAAAGTCCCTTTGCTGTGTGTGAAAAAACACCCAAAGTTGTATCCTACCACACACTGCCATCCATTCTCATATCTTTTGTCAAACTCCTGCCAATCATAGCTAATATCATCAACTTGTACACAAGATCCAGAAAGTAAATATCTAAGTTATAAGTTGCTTATTTTGTATCAAAAAAGTAACTTCTAATCACGACAAGACGTGTTATGATCACCTTCTTGATGTGGGCAGCAATGGATTTGCAGTCTAAAACATCATAGAGATCTAGAGCTTGAGAAGCTAAAGCCATTGCTTGGATCTGCATCTTCACTGGCATATCTGTATCCTCTATCAAACCCTTCCCTTCTAACATTTTTCTCTCTCTTTAGAAATTATATTTATTGTTGTTCTTGCTCAAATCTTGGAAGCCCGTAAGGATTTTTTCAGTTTTACAGAGTGAGTAATGTACAATATATAATAATAATAAATAGCTGACCTCCAAATGTAGAGGAACTATTTGATGTTTATTCTGGTGGCGGCTCATGGCCCAAGTTGTGTCCTGCTCATGATTCTGAGTACTTTTTTTAACGTTATTATAAGTTGGGAATCCCTAATTCATCATCATCTAAACGCGGATAAGGACGTTGTTGGGGGATAAAGCTAAGTGAATTTCACTTTAAATTTGCCTGAAAAAATCCACGCTTTGAAATTAATTTCACTTCAAATTTGCTTCCCATGTTGGGAATTCTTTTCTCGTAAATTTGTATTTGTATTAATTTTTTTCCCGTATTGAGTTCTCATTCCATGTTACACTAGTATGTTAAAAGCTATAAAAATAACAAGACAAAGCTCAACTTAGGCTTAGTAAGAAAATGGCGTGCCTTCCGAAGCTCTCAAATCGACTACCAAGCTACAAACGGATAATTTGGCAGGCCTCAACGCTAGCTATATGAGTCCGGACCAACTCCTTCATATCTTACGTCATCTCGCGTGTAGGTCTATCTATTACGGTATATATAGTCTTGTAGGGATTTCATTTGAGGCAAGAACTCGCTTAAAGCCTGTCTGGTTCCACTGCCTTTTGGATTAAAATCAACAATAGTGCCGTTGGAGAGTCCCACTCGTGAGAGAGTTAGTCAACAATGGTAGGCTATAACGTTTTAAAAATTGATTTTGCCCCTCATTTCAGCGCGCCCGACAGGGCCTTAATGTGACAACTCACCCAACGTGACATTTCATCACGTGCACACGCTCTAAAGTTTAACCATATTGTTTTTATAATGTTTATGTACAGTCTTAACTTGTTATGTAGTGGCATCGATCATCCCCACATTAGTATAGACAAGCTCACTAACTATTCTTGTCTTCTTTATAAACTAGTGAATGAATTAACCCAAGAATATGGATAACTATTACATCGTTCATTCCCATTTTGACCTCCTTTTCCTGCAGCGAACCTACTTACCTGACATTAAACTTGTTAAACAAAAAATACTATATATAGTGAACACAGGCAGGCAGGCAAAAATTCCAACATCGTTGAGGACAAAGACTGAAGATCTATCGACACCTTGTGACAGTACACTTCAGAAATAAAATGAGGGGTAATTCCACTTGTACATCAAGTGGTGTACATAAGGGGTGACCCGCTTGAATAACCTACTTACCTGACATTAAACTTGTTAAACAAAGAATACTATATATAGTGAACACAGGCAGGCAAAAATTCCAACATCGTTGAGGACAAAGATTGAAGATCTATCGACACCTTGTGACAGTACACTTCAGAAATAAAATGAGGGGTAATTACACTTGTACATCAAGTGGTGTACATAAGGGGTTACACCCCCCTCACATGGGGGGTGGGACCCGCTTGAATAATAAAATGAGGGGTGTACACTCCGATGTACCGCTAGTATCACCCTAAAATGAGAATACGGGTTCAAGAGATTTTCATAATAACTACAATAAATCGAATCTATGTGTGTCTATCATATACATAATCACCTAAAAGGGAAAGAAAGTTCAAAACCTCATATTATAAGGCCATCGAAAAATCAAATGTACGATTTATGATCTCGCAGCGAAACAACATTAAAAATAATAGAAACGATAGATCTTGATAAGACTATTAAACAGCAAATAAAGTCGTTCCTTAAGCCTATTATCTTTCCTTCATCCGTCTTTCTAACGACTACTTAAAAACACTCAAAAATTAACTTCACCTTGTATACTGCTACAAAATCACTAGTAGTGTGACTAGTGTCTACCCACAGTGCTTCAATCAATCACACACAATCACAACCAAAAACCATCATTACTAACATTAAACCTGTGTCTCACATTGTAATTTGTAGCATTGTTGATTCCTAATAACAGAGACAAGAAGAAATAGGATTATCCAACAATGTCTTTCTACCCTTGTGAGTAACAAATCGAATAAAGTAATTATTTAATGAAAGTTGGACATACTTTATTCATTGGTCCTCCTTTTGCCTAATGGGTATCTCCTATGTTCACACCAATATTCGTGCAAATTGCAGCTTGATAGACCTTGCAGCACTCATAGTGATGATAAGGTACATGATTCCCCTTGAGAATTATAATAAACATAAATCTAATATGCATGAGAGGACCATATTGACGTAATAAATACATTTATTTAATCTATAACATTTTATGTCCATCTCCCCCTTTAAAACAAATTATTTATTTCTCATACTTATTTTCAATCACATTCATACAGTAAAATATTTTGCACGTAAACTCAAAATTTTTCACAACTTTTTAACCACGCATTATTCAAAAGATCATTTTCACACAATAATGACCAGCAAACAAGGGCTAAATTTTAGATGAGGCGATTTAACAAATGTGTCCTACCAATGAAAGTTTATCATTGACGATTCAAAATTTTTACCTCTCACTACAGTAAAACCTCCCCCTTTCACAATCTCAATGAATTTCACAAAACAATTGCTTTTAAGTTGCATGTGTGATCAAGTGCTCTGGGTGGTTATGAAGAAAAAGCTATTTTGTTCCTTTAAACGACAACAATTGAGTCTTATATTGAAATTTTGGATCGAATATGAATCTTTGTATTATTTCCTTAATTATTTCTGGCCGAACTTGTGCGGGTTGTGCCCTATTAGATATTGAAGGCAATAATAAACCCTTAAAAGAGAGAAAATGTTATCTTCAATATCAAATTATAAAGGAACGTGTTAATTCCTGGGAATATTACACATTACACCATCGAAAAGAAGAAGAATAAGGTACAAATGTTACTAAGGAAAATGGACATACACATGCTTCAAACTTTAAGGCTCATACTCACAGATGTTATAAAACCAAATATATTCTTTTCCTTCCGCATTCCCGATAATGTTCGATATACCAACCCAACCTGTCAAGAATGATGCAACCATAATTTTTTAACTAAGCAACATGATGAGATTGAGCCCCTGTTTGACAACCATTATTCAAAAACTCTTTTTTCTATGTATTCATTTTCAACCACACTAAAATATTATACACACAAATCCAAAATTTTTCCTTACTTTTTAAACATGCGTTCTCCAAAAATTTACTATTCAAAACTTTGTTTTTGGGTTTTAAAGGCCATCAAACAGGGACTGAATTTCCCATTCAAAATCTTGAAAAATGTGCAGGAAATTTTTGAACTAGAGTTCAACAATACTTGCCTAGTGATACTGCACTTGCAAAGATGGTGAATGCCAAAATAAAGATGATTAAAGATGCTCGTCCGAATATATTAATCATCTTTCTTACTACGTGCTGCCCTACCAATGCAGCAACGGTAGCTACAGCAACAAAATAAAGAGCTGCAAGTGAGAGTAACAGTTAGTTGAGCAACAATCTAATATATGCCTAATGAATAACTATCTTCAAGTTTTCGAATCAAGAAGTATGCACAACTATCCATGTGTTGAATAGAAGTTGGCCGGATAACTTACCGTATGATACTGGAAAGCGTTTCAAGAGATAGTATTGTACTACAGACATGGATGACGAAAATACCATGGCAAATGTGGCTGTGGCACTTGAGACCTGCATCAGAAGATTTTAAAATAATTATTGTGAACTATTGTACGTAGCAGGAGACGGTTAATTACAAGTTTTAGGACAAGAATTTTAGAATATGCGAGTATTTATAATGTTATTCCATAAGCAGCTAAACACTGGAGAGAATATTTTAGGATAAAATGCATAGCAACTAAAATGATGAACTTGTAATAGGGATGTCAACGAGCCGAGCCGGCTTGAAACTCGAAGCTCGGGGCTCGATTCTAGTAAAAATAGTTAGGACTTTTTTTGGCTCGAGCCAAACCGAGCTTTTGCTCGGCCAAAAAATCTAGGCTCGACCTAAGCATTTGGCTCGGGCCTTAACAAACCGGGCCTGGCCTACCGAGCCGGTTTTTTTTTTTTTTTATAATGAAAAGTACCTACAATAGCAGGCAGCTGCTGCCTGTATACAAATTTATATTTTAAATTTGCTCACGAGCTGAAATGGCCTCTGACACAGGGTCGGGCCGATGCTCCAAAATGGGGCTCGGCCCGAGCAGCGAGCCAGGCCGGCTCGAGCTTTTCCCTGACCGAGCCGACGAGCCAAATTGACACAGCTTGTAAGGAGTTGAGAAGGCTGCTCTGGGCATTCGGGTTATGGAGGGAATGAGCCCATTTTTCAAACCTACACTAGTTAACAATCCAATGGTAGACAAGTTTTTTATTTTATTTTTCTTTTGCGAAATCTGTGATCACTGTTTTTCTTCATTGATACTGTGCATTGGTATCTAATCATCCACACAAAATGTGCCAATATTGATTCAAGACGATTGCAAAGTACCTGTGCAGGAACTCCGAGCTCTAGAAATAATGGCCCTAAAATGAATCCTCCACCAAGGCCTAGCAGCCCACCAACTATACCGGCCAAAATGCCACAGCAACAACAGAGAATCAACTGTTGCACTGTCCAATTTATTGGTGCTTCTCCCCTTGAAGCTATCGCCTTCCACCCCTTATATAAGCCAACTGCCTCATAACCGGATGCTCCAATGGCTACAGGGATCTGAGAATCAACAGAAATATAAATGTCATGATATATGTTTGTCTCGCTCTCTGACATAAATAATAAAAAACGTAGGGTAGTGATCCAGGGCTTGGATATATTATTTCACAATTCGACATATCGAGTACCTGCAACAAGGTCAGAATCCAATATGCCACTGAACAAGTTGTTGTATAATCCTGTATTAAAGATGCACAAGTCTTCTCAATAATAACTCATAAAAAGAGTGAAAACTTGAAGGGAAAAAAAGGCCATAGTAGAGGATTTTCAAGAATATAATATATGAAAACCTTGCCGATATGAAGTAAAAGGAATATGGCCCAGACAGCAATGAGTATGGTGAGTTCCTTCCAGTAGACATTGTCAATAACCGAGACCTGCAAGACTTGTGGAAATCAGCGTCGGTTCGGAAATTAATTCTTGAATCTGTAACTGTTTGTGCATGTTTGGTACATAGTAGAGGACAAGACTCGATGGTGTAACAAACAATACTAGCTTCTTTTCTTTCTTAATATTTTTGAAGTGTGGTTCAATCCTCCCTACATAACGTGCCATTCAGGTATTAGAAGTTCGTTACCTCCGATGCTTTATAATCATTGAGATGTACTCCAGTTCCATTAGTTGGGCCTCCAGGTACAAGTTTGTATTGCACTTCTTCACTTCCATTATCTGATTTCAATTCACTCTTACTCTAATCTGGCTAACTAACATTTTTTTCAAAATATTTCTCAAGATTGAAAAGTAATGCATACTCACAATCAGATGCCAAGTGTCTAGAAGCCTCCTGCATACCGAATTAAGAGACAGAAAGAAGAGATTTTCAAATCAAAAGATCAACTAGCATATCGGAACAAGTGAAAATGTATAAGACTTTAGGCTACCCTTTTCATAATGGATTCTTTCTTCCATGTTTCAACACCCTTAAAGAAAGCCTTAGTTGACATGCCTGTAGTTATGACATCGTTAAGTTACCTAAAAAATGCAACTGAAAAATGTAAATAAATTGGACATCACCTATGAAAAGAACAATCAACAAAACTGTAACCATCCAGTCTGCAAAAATCACGTTAAAAATAACTCCAACGCTGATCCCGAGCACTAGCATTGGTTGAAAAAGAAGAGCTAGATCATAATCGATGATAGGAAGATCAAGTGTAGGATGCCGGAGCTTGATATTGTAATATACAGCAGCACCTGCTGCGCCCGTAATCATACCTGGACAGAATATAAAAGGCTCAAATACAGTCCAATTATCAAAAGGATCAGAATTCAGTTCTGTATTTGTGCAAAGTGATTGTCTTCAAATGAATCAGTTTCTTTTCCAAAAGCTTCGCCCCTAAATTAGAAAATGAATACAAATACTGTTGACTTCTGAATTCCATGAAACTAAATATATTATTCGTTTCCCAGTTTTCCATGTTACACGTGACCTGGTCGAACGTTTTAGTTATTTAAATCTGAGCCAAATAACCAACAAAAACTAATTAGCAATGACTATCTGAAACTATATGTCCTCTACCTCTAGGTAGTTTTAATTCAGAACTCTGCATAAAAATATGCAAAATTTCTAGGTTCTAGGAAAGCTTAACGCGTCAAAGTTGAGTCAAATGATTGAGGATTCAATGTTCTATGGCAAGCAAATTTTTTAAGAACTTTAATTGGATGCTTCTTCACAGTTTAGTGAGGGCTATTTAGATGCAATGATCAGTTGGAATTGGTGTGTTTATAAAAGAATCTGGGCTATATCTGATACCAATACAAATTGTGATTCCTTACATTTCGATATTGCAGTTGACGACTTTGGATCAAATCCTACGATTAGAGTGAGCATTGGGACAAATATTCCTCCTCCACCGACACCTCCAACACTCCCAAGAGCAGCACCAAAGAATCCAATCACTGTACCCACAACAATTCTCCAACCAAATTCTAGTTCCTGAAAATTGATAACAAACAGTGAAAGCTCCTTTAAGGGATGTTCAGAATGCAGTACGAAAACACAACACTGTATGTTGGTTAATATTATAATATCCAGTCGAGCATAACAAATTCATTGTAGTTCAAATATCTAGCATTAAAGGGCAAAATAAAAGCACGTTTATAATGAAAAGAAAAAACTCACAGGCCAATTATGATGGTAAAGTGTGTCTCTGCTTTGCTGCCAGAAACTGATTATTTTGCTGAAATACGCTGATCCAAATTCTTCAGTAATCCTATTGTTTGTTAAAATCCCATTTACCAATTTCGAACTCCGTTTTGCTGAAACAATCACACAACCTAAAAGAAGCAATCCAATCAAAATCACCAAACCCTTCTTACATTTTGATCCAATCTCAGCCATCAAATTTGTCGATCCTTATTCTAGTTCACCCCAAACAGATAAAAATTTCTCAAAAGGCAAGTCAAAAGTCAATATAAATTCAAATCCAAACAAGAATCAACAATGAAAGTACCAAAAGTGTTTGGGTTGACAAATTTAGATTCCAGTGAAGGCAATTTTTGGTAGAGATTTTCTTGAAAAAAAATTTCAATGTATTTTGGTTTTGAATCTGTAAGAACTAAGAATCCATTAAGTGGGGTAAAGATATAACAAGTTCTTCCATTTAAAAGTCTTTTGTTTAGAGTAAAATTTAAAATAATCCCATTTTTAATTGCATAATCATCACTGAACACGCTAACTATCAGCTTCAATGTGCAGTCCTCTCTGTGACATGCAGTAAAATGCAAAATTCAAATTCGGATTACAATTTGTGATTATTACGCCCAAGTTTAACCTTTTTTTTCTAACTCATTTTCAATCAGGCATTCTACCATCATGTAAATTAAACAAAAAAATTTTATTTTTAACTGCACATTCTCATAAAAAAAAAAAAAAAAACTATTTCAAAAACTATTTTCTTATAAAAATAGGCTCAAACAAGACTAAAAATAATCAATAGTACATATACCAAAATTCAAGAATAATTGTGGTCATTTCAATGCAAAGCACGCGATAAACAAGATTTATAATTGCAGTAAACAGTAGCTGGAAAAAGAGGATTACCTACCCCACCCTACCCAACCTCCACCCTACTAACCCTCAACCAAAGGAAAGAAAAAGGAAAAACAATGCACACAAGAAAATGGAGGCTATGCTATCTTTTTTGGATAAAACTAATTGTTCACGCTTGGTACACCAAGGTGGACATTCTAAGTGTTGTCAAAATTCATATAATTGATTGTTTAAATTGTTGAGAAGATCAATATCTAAAAAAATATCATCTCACAAAAATATCGAACTTCATATAAAATTTAATGTACATATAAGCTTGATTAATCTTTTTTAAATATTCCCATACTGATAGTGACTTAAAAAGATGGACGTGCTTTGTAGTTATTACTTTCGAATAATGCTGAGTGTACATTAATTCGATAGCCTCCTCATTTTGGGGTGGGTTCCACAATTTTTAAAATTGCAGATCACACTCCTGTGTGAGGGGGTTGTCACGCATGATGTACATCAAGGGTCTACATCTAGCATTTCCCATTACTTTTCAGAGCTAAAAACAATAGTAGGCCCTTGTATGTTTGGTAGTCATTATTTTTAAAAATTATTTTTCCCTCTTAACTTTAACCAAATTTTTTAATAAAAAATATTATACGCAAATAAAAAAAATTCTTTTTTTTTAATCATGCATTCTCCATCAAAATATTATTCTAAAATGCATTTTAGGCAAAAAGTGGGGTTCAAACATGCTTACATTTTGGCCGATTGATGAAGTCATGTTTGTCTTCGTTTAAAATAAATTTTTAAATTCTCATACTCATTTTTAATCATTTAGTCGCGAAGGAGGGTTGAACAAATAGGACTGAAATGCCTGAATCGAATTTTAACTTGTAGGGCGTCAACGTGATGTAGTGCTGGCGGCACTATGTTGGTTGTTCAAGGGATTGCAGAGAATGTGTTATTTGAAGAAAATAATAAAATTATTTTGGGCTAATGTAAATTGAGTTAAAGGTTAAAGAATAAAAATTTATTTTTAAAGATCGAGAACAAATTTGCTAGAGATGTTAAAAGTTGATGAATAATTGTACAAGGTTCTCAAAAGAATTGTAACGTGGCACATGAGATTTGAATCCAAACTTATTTTAAAAATCCACGTGTTGTCGAAATCCGTACTGTTGATTTAAAAAATAATTTTTAAAATAGATGATTTAGATTATTGTCAACTCATGATTGTATATGTAGCATCTTTCACAAAAAAAAAAAAAAAATTAAAAAATTAAAAAAAATTGATATTTTACTACAAGGCTATGGAAACATTGTTTATATTATTTTGAGGTTTTATTTTATTTATTCTATGGAGTCAAATTTATTTTTGAAAAAATCACTATATAAAATTAAGCCCATCTTTGATTTAGATAAAAATATTTTTAGTGGATTTTAAAAAAAATCGATGTAATGTGTAATTAAAAAGTTGTAGATCCCATAAAAAATGTAGTTAACATTTAATTATTAATTTTGATTAAATTTTAATCATGTTTTAATTGAACCAAAAGGGGATTAAAATTTTAAAAAGTAATGATATTCATCCTAGATGGCATTATTCAATTTTAAAATCATAGTGGGCAACCCCACTGTCCCCACTTTAATTTGCCACTGCTTGGGAGGGAGCCATGCGCGATCACCGTATAGAGTGAAAAAGAAGAATTTACCCACTTACAGACGTGGAAAACAAGAAATCTAAAAGACAGAAAAAAAATATATTAGTGTGACTTGGTGCATGTTTGACAATCATTATTGTAAAAAAATAATAAAAAAAAAGTTTTGAATAGTGATTTTTAAGAGAATGTGTGGGTAAAAAATAGAAAAAAAAAATTTAGTATACGTATAGAATATTTTAATTTGTGAATGTGTAGTTTAAAATAGTCATGTAGCAAACCATAAAATAAATTAATGGTTGTCAAAACCTAACTTGAATTTTCATGTGTCAGGTGTTCAGAGGCGGACACAGAATTTAAAAGTTAGGGGGGGCACGATCGAACTTGCAAACAAATTGAGAGAAATTTTATAATATAAAATTTACATCCAAAAAAATCATACCCCGTGTAATTTTGCATCTGAAAATTTACATAGGATATGACTTTTTCAAATGTAAAATTTCGAAAAAAAATTTATGTCATATTTCATATAAAATTTTCTAATAAAATGATGAAAATTACATTGAGAAATTGTATTGCAAAAATAATAAATGTTAATGAAATAATTAATTTTTTAAAAAGTAAATGCGAGTTAAAAATCTTTCTTTAAAACTCACATTTAATGCATTTTTAACTATTTTCGATATCTGTTTTGATTATTTGATATGCATATAATGTAGTTTTCGAAATAAACTTTGAGATGACATAAGCAATTTGTAAATTCGATTAGCGTACGATCGTAGAAAAATTTTTAAAGTTAGTATATTATCGAAATTTTCGAAATACTAATTCTGAACGGCTTACTTTGACAAATCGTAGCATTTGTTACGATTGATCGTTTCGTACACCATTAACGACGTAGAAAATTAGACCGTGAACATTTTGAAATTGTATTAAGAATACAATATTTCGCTCTTGTTTGATGGAGAGTTAAGATTTTGTTAAAAATGCGAGAGAAAAAGAGAAAAATTAAAATTTATTGTAATTTTGCTCTTATTTGATGGAGATTAAAATCAGATTTTTAGTAAATTTGATAAAAGTTAAATAGTTATAGATTCAATGAAATATATTATTAAAATTAATTGTTAACTTTTTGATTTAAATTAAAATTTATATTTCAATGGATACCAAGATTTTATATAAAAAAAAAAAAAGGAAAAACTCAAAAGTTGTGTTCTTTTATTTCTTTTTTTTTTTTACTACGATTTTATTGTTGTAATGGTATAGAATTAAATTATTTAATTATCAACATTTAATTGTCTAAAAAATTATCCAATACGTAAACATCCTTTTCTAATATTCAAGGTTAACACTTCAAAGATTCTCTATCTAATTGATTGAGATTGAGGGCCTACATACTCGACCAACAACATGGAAAACCCGAATCCATAGTCTAAGTGGTGTTTGAATGAGTTATTCCTATCATGATATATATAAAATTAATAATAAAAAATAAAAATAAACTGGTTACTTTATTACTTTACAATATTATAATAAATTAACTAAGTGTACATACCAAAATAAGCTTCCAAACAAATTCAAAGTTGTTATGAAGTAAAGCGATATATAGAACGAGGAATAAATATGAAAGAATAAAATAGGGAGTGAAAAGATTTACGTGAAATTTTTATTATAATGGTTGATCTATATTTATTGGATTGAAATAAGAGTTACAATTTTAATAGAATACACTTTTTAGAGTAAATAAGCCACCGTTGCTGCTGAATTTGCCCAAAAAATTGATTATGTTATCGTTAGTTTCAACCATTTGGCCCCCCACCAAGAAACATTGTAGTCAAACATTGCGGCTGAACAGTGTAAATAACGGCTCAAATTCTAATTTTAAGCCCCAACAGATAGCCCCTAAATAAGCCACTGTTTGAGTCACATTAAATTTTTCATTCTCATTTTTCTACTCATTTTCAACAACACGTTATTCAATAAAACAATATTTTACATCACATCAATAATTTTTTCTTCTTTTTCAACCACACACTTCCCATCATGTCACTATTCAAAATCAATTCTTCCCCCAAAACACTCTCTCAAACAAGCTCACATTTTCAACAACACGTTATTCAATAAAACAATATTTTACATCACATCAATAACTTTTCATTCTTTTTCTACCACACATTCTCCATCAATCTACTATTCCAAAATACATTCTTTCAAAATAATGTGGCTCAAACACACATTAAAACTTTTTTTAAAATCAGCCGTTAAAAATGTGGGAGTCGCGCGGTCCAACAACAAAATCCGACAAGTTCGGTGACACCCATAGTCATGCACCACTAGCAGTCGGTTCGCCTCACCTAGGTGCTCCAATTCACGATGAGACATCACCCAAAATAGGTCCTATTGATATAGGTCTGCCTTGGGAGCAAAATGAGGCAGTTCCGTCTCCTTCAATTAATAAAACTTGAGCTCTTTTTTTCACCAAATTGGCAACCCAGAATCCCTCAGCAACGCCGAACGATGATGGGTATACCCTCAATTGATCCAATTGTGTCACAACAACTCCAATTTTAGCTTCAAATTCTGCCCAATTCCACACACAAATGAGGTTCAAGTTTCTTCGATTTTTGTTGGATTTGATTTGATTTCTGGTTTTGATATTTGGATGGTGACAGTTGATTAGGGAGTTGTGGGTGGCGGTGGCACTGACCTTTGTGCCCGCTGGTGTGGGTGGGAGTTGGAAAAAGGGCGTCGACCATATGCCTTTCTAATTTTCATAAGGGTTGGGGGTAAATTTCTTTTTTTTTCTTGGTTTTTTAATTTAAGTTTTATGTTAAAAAATGTAAAATTACCATTTTGTCCTTTTAAAATTAGTCAAAATTGTGGTCAACGTCAATTTTTTGGTCAACTAACGATCAAGTGGATGGTTTCCTTTCATTTAGACATCTACTTTTATTAAATAATGTATAGTTGAAAATAAAATAGAGAAAAATTTATTTTGGAAACAATAAGGATCAAACAAGAGTTTAGCTCATTTTCAACCATTAAATTTATAGGATTCATAATTTTTATCAATTTTTCACTTGCATCTTTCATCAATTTTTATCAAAATTACTAAAAATCTTATTTTAGTAAAACCAAATATGGGCATAATATTTGGTGTGGCTAAGTAAGTTGCAACCCTTTTAAGTTTCCAAAAAATTACAGTAAGTGCAAGCCATATAGGTTCTTGTTTAGCTATGGCAAAAACTTCCATTCTAAAGAAAACATGAGTTCTTCAACAAATTGAAAAAAAAAAAATAATAATAATTTTAACCAACTAAAAACGTTAAAAAATAAAGACTAAAAATGATAGTGGGGCAGTAAGCATCAACGTACCACTTCTCTGTCGAAGCCAGCTCTGTACCTAATCCTAAGCCTCACATTTATTCTGTTATAATAGAAGCCAACAAGGACATAACAACAAATGAATTAGCCTAAATGTAAAGAAAGAAGGGTATCGAATGGTTGTCCCCCCTCTCACAATGCGCGCGAGCCTCATGTGCATTTAAAAATTCCGGCTATTGGTCCACATCTCCTAATGTGAGTGGGGTGTAAAAAATTTGGTATAAAAATTCGGTACATGTAACATAACCCTCAACAAATATAATAAACGTACGTATTTTCTTAAGCCAAACGATCATAAGTCATGTCTATAATGATAGATCAGTCATTACAAAAAGGCAAAATAATCGAGAGAGAAGTAGTACAAGAAGCAAGGTTATCGACCAATTTATATTTATTTCGATGAATAAATGGCAAGAACCAACTCTTACTCTCTCACAAAGAGCAAAGCTATTGATACATTTTGTGTAAAAGAGCTGCACCTGCTTGACATCCATTTTGAAGAAAAAATAAATTCTGGAATAGTGATTGATGGAAGAATGTGTGGTTGAAAAGTAATGAGAATTCTTGGGTTTATGTGTAGTATTATTTTGTTGATAGAATGTGTGGTTGAAATGAAAAAAGAAAAAAAAATGAGAATTAGAAGAAAGTGGGTGTCAAACGGAATAGATTTTAAAATCACTTTTAGTCATATATTGACAAAACTCTTTCATTACTGTTTAATAACCTTTTACTCTTAAAAAAAAAACATTTTTCACTTGGAAAATCAGCCCCAAAGAAACTCTTGATTTTCAAGTGTGATGAGTTCAAACTTACCCTTTTAAATCACTCTGAAAACCATAAGGATATATATACTTGGCGCAATTGTTATAAAATTCATATCGGACCGACCCGTTCAATTCGAAAATCTACAAATTGATCCAGATTATCTTATTGGACCGTTATGCAATAAATCTGAACAAAGCCAAATAGATTCGAACAAGTTTGAATAAAAATCGGATTGGTTCCGATCCTTTTATCATTTGCTTTTAAGTAAAACATAAGTGAAATTGATAGAAATCAATCTCGAGCCAACAACGTGAAAACACGAAATGTTTACTACATAGTAAAGGAAACCATTATAATACATTATACGAAAAATATATATATCGTATCATTATATAACAAACTTTAATTAGAATCACAAAATAAAATATGTCATTTATTTTGTATTTTAAAACTTTTACTAATTAAATAATAAATTTGAGAAACACTAAAATTGTATTTTATGGACAATCCCCCCGCCCCTCCTCTCTCTCTCTCTCTCTCTCTCTCTCTCTCTCTCCATGGTAGCTAACATCAACGGAGTCTGTTTGTGGAGATTTAGAACACGTGTGTGAATTTCCAAATCGATCCAAAAGCATACGCAGAACCTCTACCTTTTTTTTTTTTTGATAAGAACTTGTCATTAATCAAACGGATAAACCGATTACAGACGAAACAAGCTAAATAGCATGAGACAAAGTCTGGAATACTATCCAGGACACAACGAAGTTACAACTGTGGCTTATCAATACAG